>SJYC01125378.1:0-27496 GCA_006408675.1 Madoqua kirkii | reverse complement strand
CCCCCTCAGGACCACGCAGCCCCCGCCAGATCAGGGAGGAAATGGACCTCCCGCTTGTCCTCCTCTTCCCCCCTCCCCCCATCACATGGTGACTGCTTCCCCTTCGCAGAGAAAATGAAGGGCCCTCCCCCTACGTCGTCGCTTCCTCCCTGCATCCATGCCCTTGAGCTTGGCCCTCTCTTGTGTAAAGGGATGAGCTGAGGCCAGTCTCCCCTCTTTGCATAATCTGTACTTTTTCATCATCTACCCTAGGATGTCATGCCCAAAATTCTATATTCTATTTCTTGTCCTATCAACTTTCTCTTCTGGGTTATTTCTATCAGTGTATAAATGTGCTGTTATTTTTCCTGTTTTTTAAAAGTTCTCCTCTTCCCCTACCCCCATCAACTTCTCTGTTTTTCTTCTTTCCTTCCTAGCAACAGGAGAAGTGGGTCTGCATTGCCTTTGGTTTCTCCTCGCCTAGTCTGCAGCCCAGCTTTCACAGCACAGAGCCTCTCTGGCACTGCTCTTGTCAGGCCCTGCAGGAGCCTCCCCTTGCCTCGTGGGCCTGTCCACAGCCTGTCTGTAGTAGTCCTTTCCTTTTGTGTTAAACCCCTTGTGCCTTCTCTTCCTGTTTTTTTTTTTCTTCCAGTCTCTGAAGGTCATTGTGTGCTTCAGACACACATTCTCACCTTTTCCCATGGCTTTACGTGTTGTGAATTCCAGTTCTATATTTTTAGTCCAGGCCTGCTGCTAAACCCCAGGCTTATATACCCCACACATCATTCACCAACTCTGCTTGGAGGCCCAGTAAGCATCTAGAATCCACGTGTTGAGCCTTGAGCTCCAGATACTCCCCAGATCCCTCCCTGTCTCCATCAGTGGGACACTCTTAGAGCTACTCAGGCCAACACTTGGCCCATCACTTTTATCTCCTGCTTTTTTCTTATCCTGTTTCTGATCCATATTTCTGAACCCTTGCAACATCTTCTGACTCCACCTCCAAAACACACCCAGAATATGATCAGTGTCTCTGCCTGCCGCCTCTGGGTGCACCCCTCTCTGCCGGTCTGGGCTGGGGCGCTGCGGTAGCCTTCTCACTGGCCTGCTCCTGCCTCTCTCAGTCTCCCTCCAGCACAGCAGCCAGAATGGCCGTGCTAGAAACCTACTCAGTAACGCTGACAAGCCTCTCGCCCGACCACAGAAACAGAAGGTGACAGTGCGAATGTAAGGAATGGAGGAGGGAGCACTGCTGTATATCCTCCTAACGTTAAATGGATAACAAGGAAATTTTATGAACAACAGTAACTTAAATGAAATGGAAAAATTCCTTGACGCAAACTGTGAGGCTCTTTCAAAAATAGGTAACCTGAAAAAGGAAATAGATAATATGAGTAATACTGTATATATTAAATAAGTTAAATTCACAGTTGAAGATCTTCTTAGAAAGAAAATCATGGGTCCAGTTGGCTCCACAGATGAAGTCAACCAAACATTTAAGGAGGAAATAGTTCTATAGAAACTCCTCTAGACAATAGAAAAAGAGAAGATAGTTTCCAATTTATTTTATGAGGCCAGCAGTACTCTGATACCAAAACTAGGCAAAAACATTACAAGCAAAAATAATAGACATTCCTCCTGAAGACAACAAAATTTTCAGTGAGTGTTAGCAAACTGAATATGATGACTAGGATTTATCCCAGGAATGAAAAATGCAAATTTGAGCTCAATCAATATAACTTAATATATTAAAGAAGAAAAACTATATGATTATCTCAGTAGATGCAGAAAAAGCTTTGACAAAACTCAGCATCCACTTATGATGCACAAATTCTATTGTAAACTAGAAATTAAAGCAAACTTCTACAGTCTGACCAAGGGTATCTGTGACAAACCTACAGCTAACGACATGCTCAACAAAGGAGCCCACCTCTCCCGCTGAGATGAGTAGCAGGACAAGGGCGTCTGCTGCCGCCATTTCTGTGAAATATCATCCTTGAGGTTCTGGCCACTGTGACAAGCCAAGGAAAAGAGACAAGAGGTGCACCAGCTGGAAAGGAGGAAAGAGGACTGCCTCTGTTCATGATTGACAGGATTATGTAGGAAGTCTCAAAGAACAGAATGAAGAGTTAGCAAAATGGGAGCATCTGCGTGCCCAGGCGCCTGCAGCATTGCTGGAACCGCTGAGCCCAGAGAGAGGCAGGAGGCCCTTCACTAGGCCTTCAGGGTGGCCCCAGCCTCGCTCACTCCTTGATTCTCTGGCCTCCAGAACCGAGACCATATGTTTCTGTTGTTTAAAGCTGTGAAAGGAAATTACTAAAACTGAAACATGAGTATAGCAAGGTCAATATATAAAAAACAAGTATATTTCTATAGGTTACTATTGAAATTGAAACATGTTCCACCGGAATCGTCGAATATTTCTGTATTGCTGGCTAACTCTGGAAACACATACGCGAGCCTGTGTGCTGCACATTTCAGAATCTTGGCCAGAAGAATCTTCTTCAGTAAATAAGTCACGTTCGTGCCTTGGCAGGCTCAGCATTGTCAGTTCTCCTGCTGATCAGTCAGCCCAATGACAATGTAGAGTCAACGTCGTCCCAGTCAAAATCCCAGCAGGCTTTTTGAGATGAGATTTTATAAACTGACCCTAAAATATACGTAGAAAGCAAACAAAGTTGAATGACAAAAACAATTTTGAAAAAAAAGAAAAAAATGACAATATTAAGTACTGAGGAGAATGCAGAAAACTCAGATTCTTGTGTTCCTAGTGTGGACACAGTGGTGTAGCCGCTTTGCGGAAGTTTCACAGTTCTTTATCATGGGGCCCAGCCATCCCATGCCTAAGGGGGATGACATGAAAATACACACATACAAACCTCTACGCTGATGTTTGCAGCTTTATTCATAATCACCCCAACCTATAAACAACTCAGGTGTCAACCAAGTGTTGACAGGGAAGCACACTGGTGTTTCTTTGTGATAAGACAGTTCTCAGCCACTGAGACAGAGGTTGCTGGCGTGTGGGCATGGGTGGGTCTCAGACACATCGTGCTAGGTGGAAGGTCAGGTTCGACGGCCAGCATATTATGTGATGCCATCTGTGTGATGTTCTGAGAAGTTGAAATTGTAGAGAGAGGAAGAGCATTGGTGATGCCAGGGCCCTGGCAGGGGTTGAAGGGGTGGAACACAAAGGGTGTAGAGGGAGTCAGGCAGGAGTGCCACGCTCCTGCCTGAACTGTGGCGGATCCACAGTCATATGCACTTCACAGAGTGGAGGGGCTAGCAAGGAGAATGTTCTTGTAGATAATCACGTCTTAGTGACCGTGATGCTTGAGGAGGGTTAGATCAGAGCACATCAGCCCTCTGCGGCTTCCTCTCTCAGCGGCCCCTGCCTGCATGGCTGCCCCTGCTGCTGCGGCCTTGCCCTGCTGGCTCCCTGGCCGCCTCTGTCTCCAGGGTCCTGTGAACACGTTCCTGACTGTCCACACTGCAGCCCTCCTGACAGTTCCCAGCCCTCCCTCCTGGCTCCTCCTATATCCAACTTACTGGATTTTTACCTTATTGCTACTGTATTGTAGAGAAAATCATGTGATTCCCCAGGGCAATTTCTTTTGATTTTGCTCCATCATCTAGAACAGCACCTGTCATTTGGCAGGTGCTCAGTAAGTTTAATGGAATGAGGAATGAATGGCTGGAACACTGAGGCGTCCCTTCCCCTCCCCACCCCTGCCCATCACTCCTGCTTGCCCACGCTCCCTCGCTCAGCACCACCCCTCTTTAGATACATTTTGACTGGAAGCTCTCTTACGGGCCCTCAGGGCAGTGCTTCCTACCTGGCAACTTTTCCCCAGGATCAGGTCTCTCCCCACCCACCTCTGCCTGTTCCCCTGCGGGGCTAAGGGATGGCTCCTAACAGCCCTCCCCACTCCCCACCTTTGTCCTGCCCCAGCTGGCACGAAGCAGCATCAGTGTGACGCAGAGCTGAGGAAGGAGATTTCCTCTGTGTGGGCCAATCTGCCTCAGAAGACCCTGGACTTACTGGTGCCACCCCATAAACGTAAGTAGGGTGAGAAACTCACCCTGCCTGCCCCCTTTCACGTCCCACCCAGAGGCAGAGCCGCGAGTCCTAGGTGAGGGCAACTGCTGAGTCACCTTGGAGAGGAGGGCTCAGCCTCCTTGACAGCCCAAAACTCTGGTCCCCACGGTGGGTGCACAGGGGCTGTGGGAGGAGATACCAAGGCCATATTCCATTGAGAAGAGTCACCCACACTCTTCGTGTGGGGACTTCCTTGCAGAAAATGCAGGGAAATGGTAAGGAGACCTTTACAGTTGGAGTAGCCAGGATGACGTCTGGGGTTAAACTGAGCTGCGCTTTGCTGGGTGGAGCATGGCGGGGCCTGGGGAGGAGCAGTGTAGCTCCCGTCCTCGGGTCCAGGAGTCAGACTCCCCACGTGTCCCCTTTCTCTGTATTCCCTCCCTTGCCTGTCGTGCTCTCCAGCCGACGAGATGACTGTGGGGAAGGTGTATGCAGCTCTGATGATATTCGACTTCTACAAACAGAACAAAACCACCAGAGACCAGATTCACCAAGCTCCTGGAGGCCTGGCCCAGGTACCAGTTTCCAGGAGTCCCCAAAGTAACCCTGAGACTGGCACCTTCTGTTGTTTGGCAGCAGAGGGGACCCAGCGCCTTCTTGGAGAAAGTGCAGCGGGAAAAGGAAGATGAGAGGTTCTTGTGGCTGCCTCACCAGCCCCCAAAGTCAGAAACCCCACCCAGTCTGTGCTCCGTGGACTGGCTGCCTGTTGGGTTAGGGAGCTCCTTGTGTGGAGAGCTGGTCATGTCCAGGGCAGAGGTGTGGGCTGAAAGCGGAGGCCGCAGGCCGCGCTGCTGCTTTGACGAGTGCTTGAGGGCATCTGGGAGGGGCACATGGGCAGGGCCCCCAACAGCCTAGTGTCGTGAGGGTCTCACTCGCCTCTGAGTGGGGTGGTTTGGGGTCTGTCTTCCAGAGGTCATCCTCCAAAGATGACTTCATCACAGCCCAGACGTTGAGTGAGCGTGTGTAGACACTCATCTCTAAAGTTGTCTGGTGTCCAGAGCTTACAGGACATTCATCCCTGGCATGTGAAGTGTCTGGTGTCCACACCCCAGCCCCAAAATATCCGAATTCTTCTCAACCTTCAACTCTAGTGGTCTCTGCCAGGCAGTCCAAGTTGATGATGATGTCCAGTCCCTGAATTGTGTAGGAAGGGAAGCTGAGGCTCCAAGGAATGAAAGGATTCTCCTGAAGTCACTTACAGGCCCAGTTGGGAAGGGACTTCTGATGGGCACCGGGCAGGCCCAGGGATCCCCTTCCTGTGCTGGGGGGTCCAGGCAGGTGGCTGAACATGGTGGCACCCTTGTCCACTGTGCCTCCCAGGCCTCAGAGACCCCTCCCCATGTCCTTCTGCAGATGGGCCCCGTGTCCCTGTTCCACCCCTTGAAGGCCACGCTGGAGCAGACTCAGCTGGTGTGCTCCAAGGAGCCGGTGTTTTCCTTCGGCAGAAGAGCTCGGCCTCCCTCAGCAATGGTGGGGCAGTGTGAGTGCCACTGGCAGGTGCAGGGTGGGGACGGGAGGAGGGCAGGGCTCCCCAGGCTCCACCCGCTCTCACCCCTGCTGCACTGGTGTCCATCTGGGGTGCCCGGGGCTCCTTCTGGCAGCGGTCCAGGATGGGGAGCCCTCGGGTCTTATCGCCACCCACCTGCACCCAGTGGCACCAAGTGGCTTAACTGTGGGCCCAGCTGGTCCAGGTGGCCGCCAGAGCTGGTTCTGAAGCTCATTCCTGTAACAACAGACAGGTGCTCCTCCAGCACCGGGGGCACCTGAGTGAGACAGCCTGCCATTCCAGCCTGTGCCTCCCGCTGTGTACTCCTGTTTCTCTGTCAGGAGAAGGCCCCCTCTGCTTCCTCACTGGCCTTTGTTGCCTGCAGACCATTAAGAAGCTTTTGTTTCCACTTCAGCTTCTCGCCACTGTTTGGTAATGGCCATTTAGCATCTTCATCTTTCTTTAAGAGACTTTCCCCCTCAGATCTCCATTTTGGTTATGCATATGCATATAGAATTGTTTGGCTGTGCGAGGTCTGGGTATCCCATGTTGAGCTGTGGTGCAGAGTCCTGCCCGTGCAGGAGACGTGGGTTCCATCCCTGGGCTGGGAAGACCCTCACGTCCGTAGGGTTGCAGAGAGTCAAGCACAGCTGAGCAGCGGCGCACGCACGCACATCGGGTCTTAGCTGCAGCGTAGACTCTTCACTGGGTCACGTGGGGTCTAGCTCCCCAGCCAGGGACTGAACTTAGGCCCTCTGCACTGGGACCCCATAGTCTTAGCCACTTGGCCACCAGGGGAGCCCCTCTATTTGATGTCTGCATTTTGTATCCAAATTGGCAAGATCCTGGCATATCATGTAACTCTGGGTACTGACCCTCAGTAATTCTTGGTAATGACCCCAAACCAAGTGATATAGAATAGCAATCACCATGGGACTGTGGCCGAGGGGCAGAAGGTGGTGCCAGGCTGAACTGCACTAGAGGGCAAGACTCTCTCAGCTGCCCTCCAGGCCAGGGGTCCTACATCTGCTAATATCCCATTGGCCAAAGCAACTCATTTTTTGAGCCCAAAGAAGATGCGCTCTGCCTCACTGGCAGGGGCCGAGGGCTGGCCTCATACCCGTCCGCTGTCCTGGAGAGCAGCAAGGTCAGCAGCAAGCATGGCGGGGGCTCCTGGCTTCTTCCTCTCCTGTGTATGTTTTGGACACTTGTTTTGAAGCCGAGCTTGGGTTCATGGGCTGGTGGCATGCAGCTTTTGCTGAGTCACACACTGCCGTGTTTCGGGAGCCTGCCTGGCAGTGCTCCAGACCTGGCCCCAGGTCAGGGTGGCTTGGGTCCTGGGTGCATCTGTACTGTGAGGCCAGAGAGCAATCTGAGGGGAGGTGCAGTCTGCAGGCGTTCAGGCCTTTCCCTGTGCCCCGTTGGCCAAAACAAGTCACGTCCCAGGCCCAAGCTGGTGGGACAGGGGGCAGGCGGTGGTCGTGCAAGGCCCAAGTCCAGAGGCAGAGATGCAGCAGGGCACCGGGAGAACCTGAGCATGAGTGGGAACACTCCCACAGGAGAACCATGCTCCAGAAGAGTGCCTGTGGACCCGGAGGCAGTGGGCTTTCTCCATACTGGTTAAGATCCCGCTCGCACACTTAAACAATGGACTCTTAAGTGTGCGTGTGTGTGTCGGAGGAGGCGCGGCAGGGCAGTGTCTTTGTGGGCTGAGCTGAGCTGAGCCTTCGGTTCAGGAGACTGAGTGTCACTTTCCCCATGGTTATAATGTCTGCACACATCAGCTCCCACCACTTTCTGTTGTGTGTGAGGGAGGGCCCAGTCTACTGGGGCCAGGCAGTGGGGGCATTTATTGAGCCCTCTGACGGCTGGTATCAGTGCCTGCCTGGCCTCAGCCTGGTGTGGCCTCAGGGGTGACTAGGCCTTGGGGCCAGCGTCTGTCCTTCTGGCTGTGCTTCCCCTCCGGGTCAGCCTCTCCCCAGGCTGCAGCATCCCCAGACGCACAGCACGGGGGAGGTGCTGGCAACCTGGGGAGATGAAGGGTGTCCTCAGGAACCCCAGCGATGGTGGGTCAGGTCGGCCTGCTGAGGTTATCAGGCTTTACCTCCAAGCTAAGAGCGTGATTTTCACCACTCAACCTGGGTGACAGAGAATGTATGTGATGCCTCACTGAACGCGAGAGCAAGCCCAAATGCTGGGCCATGTGGGAGACACACTCGAACACACCGAGAGGGTGAGGGCAGGCGGGTAGGCTGCGTGTGCTGGGAGGGCCTCCAAAAGCGGTGTCACCAAAGGTGACCTCGGCAGAGAGGCTCAGGTCGGGGGCGTAGGGACGCACCCTGGTTGTCAGGGCTGATGAGCTGCAGCGCAGGCTGGGTGCCTCTGCGTGTGTGCGTGCGGCCTTGTCCTTGCCATGGACGATCTCTGCTTCCAGCACACATGTGAGCCCTTGTGTAGGCAGCTGCCCCCACATTAGGGTCTCCTCTCTGCCTGTCCGTTCTGAGCCATGGCAGGGATCCACTGTACCTGTACCTCCTGGTGAGGCTATTGCTGTACCTCCACTTGGGAGTGGCCACACTCAAGGGGTCTCATCCCTCTGGGCTCCTCTAGCCCAGAACAGGGTCAAGGTGGAGGTTCCTGGCAGGGTGGAGCCTGGTTCTGGGTGGGAGCAGGTTCTATGGCCTGTGGGCCTCCAGGCCAACAGGATGACCCTCTGTCCTCCATAGACAAACCCAAGAGGGCGGCATCAAGGAGTCTGTTTCCTGGGGCACTCAGAGGACCCAGGAAGTACCCTGTGAGGTGAGGGCACCCCTGGAGCGTGGCCACTCCACAGAGATCCCGGTGGTGCAGACAGGAAAACCGGTGAGAGCTCTCAGGGCTGGGGGCCGAGGTGGGGGTTGGGTGAGAGTGGGTGGGGCGGGTGTGACTGGGGGGCTGCTGTACCCCCAGGCCATGGACGTCCAGATGCAGAGCATGGCCCTGAGAGGCCCTGACGGGGAGCCCCAACCTGGGCTGGAGAGCCAGGGCCGAGCGGCCTCCATGCCCCGCCTGGCAGCAGAGACTCAGGTGGGTGGTCTGGGAGGGTTGGGGCTGTGGGAGGGGGTTGGAGTTGAGGAGACCTGGCATGGAGGAGCTTGCATCCCACGGGTGGGCTTTGCTGGGGTGAAGCTTCCCAAATGCACTGTGTCCAAGACACCCTCAGCCCCGCTGGAAACCCTTGGAGGTGTTGTCAGGCTGTCTAGTGTCCTCACTGCCCACTGTGCTCAGCGCCTGTCTGGGCACCAAGGCCTGCAGCCCACAGGGGCCCTGTGGCCCTGACCTAGCCTTTCCCGCTCTCTGGGACACACCTCTCCCCCTCCGAGCCCTGCCCCTCCCCCAGAAATCAGTGCCTCCTGCAGCCACTCTGTCCCCTTTCAGGGGGTGACCCTGTTCTTTCTCTGGGACACTGGACAGCCTGGAAGGGAAGCCCCTGGGTTGAGGCTGTGCACTGTAGGCTGAGTCCCTAGGCAGGGCACGCCTCTTCCAGCCCCTCCTTGCCCATCTCTGCCCACTGCTCAGCACCCTCCTGGCCTGGCTACCTCCCCTTGGTGCCACGTTGGCACCTCTTCTCCTTCCATGGTGCTTGACCTTGACGGTGGCTGCAGGTGAGTGCGTTTCCACAGGTCTTGATTTCAGCCCTGGAGGTGCAGCTTCACAGTCCTGGATGGACAGGGGGCTGGCAGAGTGGTTGGCCGTGGCTGCCAAGGCAGCTCTGGGCCCCATCTGGGACCCTTGCAGCTGGGCAAACAGCCCCTCTCCCCAGCACCTTTCCTGTCCTGTAGGGACTTTGGGGCCAGAGGCCACCTGGGCCTCACCTGGCCTGGGAAAGACAGACACATAAATGGCAACTTGTGCAAAGGATGCTTTTGAAGAAAGGGTGGATCTCAGGTGGGGAAGAGTGTTCCAGGGAGAGGGAAAGGCTCACGGTCCCTGAACCCCAGGCCCCCGTGGTCCTCCTCAGGCCAGGCCCTCCCAGGCACCATCCTTCCCCTGTCCCCACCCTCCTGGGAGCTCAGCCTGCCCTGTCTGGGGAGACACCTCAGCTTCAGGGATGGAGCCCCAGGCCCATTCCTCCCAATGGGATGTGTCCTGTGGTCCACCAGCCCCCAAGGCATGGCTGCTGCCTGGAGGCTGGACCCCACTCTTAGGCTGTGAGCCCACCCATGTCCCCGCCCACAGCCACCCCCAGATGCCAGCCCCATGAAGCGCTCCATTTCCACACTGGCGCCCCAGAGGCCCCACGTGGCTCATCTGTGCAACGCGGCCCTGGACCGTGCTCCAGCCAGCCAGGCCGCCCCCCACCACCACCACCGCTGCCATCGCCGCAGGGACCGGAAGCAGAAGTCCCTGGAGAAGGGGCCCAGCCTGTCTGCAGACACAGATGGCGGTGCGTGCGAGGGGGCTCTTGAGGGGTGGGGGCTCCAGCTGGGGTCCAGGAATCCCTGTGAGACCTTCTTCCCTTCTGTAACTCATGACCCCATGGGCAACCCTGAGTGTGGAGGACCACCTCCCACCTTTCCCTGGGAACTCTGCTGGCCTTGAGGAACCAGGCCTGGGTAAGGTCTGTGTCCTCCCCATCCCAGCCCCTCGGCTGACTTCCACTCTCCCCTGGCCAGCACCCTACAGCAGTGCGGGGCCGGGCCCCCCGCCGCCCCCGGGGGATGGGGCAGCAGGCTGCCGGCGGGAGCGCAGGCCGGAGCGGGGCCGGTCCCAGGAGCGCAGGCAGCCCTCCTCCTCCTCCTCTGAGAAGCAGCGCTTCTACTCCTGTGACCGCTTTGGGGGCCGTGAGCCCCCACAGCCCAAGCCCTCTCTCAGCAGCCATCCCTCGTCGCCCACGGCTGGGCAGGAGCCAGGCCCTCCGAGACAGGTACGTGGGCCCTGGGAGCCCCCCGTGCCCCCACCCGCACCCAGTTCCCTCGGGTCCTGGGAGGGAGCCCTCTCCTGTCCTGGTTCCCAGGCCAGAGCCTGCTCCTGGCTTCCTGGCCTGTCCATCCTGCCTGGCGGGGCCTCGGTCCTCCTGCTTCCCAGTGCCTTCTTTCTCTCCTCCTCCCCTGAGATGGGCTGGGCTGTGCTCTCCTCTTCCCTGGCCCTGTGCCCAGCTCTTTCTGGCACTGCCCCCTCACCCTCCTGGGGCCCCCCGTGTGCATCTCACCTACCTGCGCTCCCAGCTTCCCTCTGTGCACCCTGCCCTTTGATTTGGGTTTGCTCTGTTCCGTTTTCTTGCAGGGTAGTGGCTCTGTGAACGGGAGCCCCCTGCTGTCAACATCTGGTGCTAGCACCCCTGGCCGCGGTGGGCGGAGGCAGCTCCCCCAGACCCCGCTGACACCCCGTCCCAGCATCACCTATAAAACGGCCAACTCCTCGCCTGTCCACTTTGCCGGGGCTCAGACCAGCCTCCCTGCCTTTTCCCCCGGCCGGCTTAGCCGTGGCCTTTCAGAACACAACGCCCTGCTCCAGAGAGACCCCCTCAGCCAGCCCCTGGCCCCCAGCTCTCGGATTGGCTCCGACCCTTACCTGGGGCAGCGTCTGGACAGCGAGGCTGCAGTCCGCACCCAGCCGGAGGACACGCTCACCTTCGAGGAGGCCGTGGCCTCCAACTCAGGCCGCTCCTCCCGGACTTCCTACGTGTCCTCCCTGACCTCACAGTCCCACCCCCTGCGCCGGGTGCCCAATGGCTACCACTGCACTCTGGGGCTCAGCTCGGGCGGGGGCGGCCGGGGCCGGCACAGCTACCACCACCCTGAGCAAGACCACTGGTGCTAGCCGCACCGCCCGGCGGGCGCGTCCCGGCGATGAACTCTGCCATCCGCGCGGGCCCGGGGCGCTCAGGGCAGCGAAGTGGGCAGCAGCCCCGGGAGGAGGGCCTGCCCCGCCTCTCCTCCTCCAGCGGGACGAGCGGCTTGTAGAGGGAGGGTGCTCCCTCTCCACCCCTCCCACGCGGCCTCCCTGGGTCTCGGCACAGACCCCACATAGGACGCGGCTATGTGTGCTGAGGGGGCCCCGGTGAAGAACCCAGCATCCAGGGTGTGTGCTGGGATCGTTCCGTGGGAAGTCTGAATCTCGTAGGGATTATCTTTTATCCAAATGTGTGGTACAGAGGAGCAGGTGAGACCTCAGGACAGAGTCAGTGGTAAACGGAGCAGGTCTCGTCAGCATCCTCATACCAACAGTCTGGGCGCCCTTCGTACCTGAAATGGCAAGAAGCACTAGAAACACGCAGACACGGCCCTCTCCCGATGGCCAGCCCTTACAGGGACCAAACCTGGACAACATTCTTGGTGTCGGTTTCGGTTTTTAGTCACAACACCCTTCACTCTTCTGTAGACTCTATGTACTCAGTCAAAAAATAAACACCCAGAATAATGGGGAAGGGAGCAGTAACACAGCAGCAAGACACCCAGCCTGTAGGAGGAGCCCAGCCTTTCAGGCTGTGTGTTCCTGGCTTGCTCGAGGAGATGCTCTGCGTCCAGTACAAGCGGCCGACAGGACCACCCAGATCCCGCTGCTCTCGATCAAGTGCCTGACCTCCGAGCCCCTCACACAGGCTCCCAGGGGCCCATCACCGCACGCGGGCTTTGTGGAGACTATTTCCAGACAGCAACTGAGGAGAAGGCAGACGTGCTGGAGAACAGGCAGAAGACGCCCAGCAGGTTGTTCGTAGCTGGGATGGAGTGGCTGTCGCCCCTTTTCCTCGAAGCAGTAGAGAGGCTGTGGGGCGTGTGGAGAGGGGCCTGTGTGGGCCATCAGTCTGTTCTCCACTCGAGTCTCAGGGATGCAGGGTGCAGTCTCTGTAGTCGTGAGGTTTCTTTCCACAGAAGGCTCATTGGAGGGAGGCTGGTGCAAAGGGGGAGATGGCTCAGTGCGGGCACAAGTGCCTGGGTCTGAGCAGATGAGGGCGGTTGGGGACCACACTGAGCCGTGGCTGGAATCGGATGCAGGAGCAGCTCGGCGTGCCTGCTGTGCTGGGCGTCTGAGCCCAAGACACGGGAGAGCAGGCAGCATAAGGAAGCGCAGCTTCAGGGCCACGTTCAAAATGGAGCGGCCACAGCAAGGATGTGGCCCATGAAACACTGGGATACCCTTTGTTTTGTGAACAAAGGGAGTGTTTAGATGAGCCGATTCTGGTGTGTGCTCCCTATTTTGAAGTGTGAGATGATCTCTTTGCTGGATCATTTGAGTGTTCCCATTGGCTTTCACCCCATGATTCTCCTGAAGAAACTTGGTGTGTGATGTGTGTGTGCGTGTCTGTGTGTCCCAGTGAGTGGATGCCGTTAACCCATAGGGCTATGCAACAAAAGACACACGTTTAACAGAGATAAAACACACAAGACCGCCACCTGTTCTAGGGTTTCAGCATGATTGTGACCAAACCATTTTTTAAAATTTCCTTACTCGAAGGCACAACACTCTGAAACTTTAAGATAACAGAGTATTTTAGTCCAATAGAACACAATGGAAACCAGAATCTGGCTGTGCATGTGGTCACTGGCTCCGGTTGCAAAGCAGGATGTGCATCTTGGTCCTGATGTTTTGTCTCTGGTCCCCCCAGCCCATATTATTTTGAATGTATTCATCCTGTGTTGAACCATAGCTGCTTCCCCAGGCCATACTGGGCAGAGAACCCACACAGCTTGGCTGGTCTGTCTGGACCCTTCCAGACCCTGGGAGTGGTGAAATTTGCGCAGGCAGCCCTCCTCCTCCTCCTCTGAGAAGCAGCGCTTCTACTCCTGTGACCGCTTTGGGGGCCGTGAGCCCCCACAGCCCAAGCCCTCTCTCAGTAGCCATCCCTCGTCGCCCACGGCTGGGCAGGAGCCAGGCCCTCCGAGACAGGTACGTGGGCCCTGGGAGCCCCCCGTGCCCCCACCCGCACCCAGTTCCCTCGGGTCCTGGGAGGGAGCCCTCTCCTGTCCTGGTTCCCAGGCCAGAGCCTGCTCCTGGCTTCCTGGCCTGTCCATCCTGCCTGGCGGGGCCTCGGTCCTCCTGCTTCCCAGTGCCTTCTTTCTCTCCTCCTCGCCTGAGATGGGCTGGGCTGTGCTCTCCTCTTCCCTGGCCCTGTGCCCAGCTCTTTCTGGCACTGCCCTCTCACCCTCCTGGGGCCCACCGTGTGCATCTCACCTACCTGCGCTCCCAGCTTCCCTCTGTGCACCCCTGCCCTTTGATTTGGGTTTGCTCTGTTCCATTTTCTTGCAGGGTAGTGGCTCTGTGAACGGGAGCCCCCTGCTGTCAACATCTGGTGCTAGCACCCCTGGCCGCGGTGGGCGGAGGCAGCTCCCCCAGACCCCGCTGACACCCCGTCCCAGCATCACCTATAAAACGGCCAACTCCTCGCCTGTCCACTTTGCCGGGGCTCAGACCAGCCTCCCTGCCTTTTCCCCCGGCCGGCTTAGCCGTGGCCTTTCAGAACACAACGCCCTGCTCCAGAGAGACCCCCTCAGCCAGCCCCTGGCCCCCAGCTCTCGGATTGGCTCCGACCCTTACCTGGGGCAGCGTCTGGACAGCGAGGCTGCAGTCCGCACCCAGCCGGAGGACACGCTCACCTTCGAGGAGGCCGTGGCCTCCAACTCAGGCCGCTCCTCCCGGACTTCCTACGTGTCCTCCCTGACCTCACAGTCCCACCCCCTGCGCCGGGTGCCCAATGGCTACCACTGCACTCTGGGGCTCAGCTCGGGCGGGGGCGGCCGGGGGCGGCACAGCTACCACCACCCTGAGCAAGACCACTGGTGCTAGCCGCACCGCCCGGCGGGCGCGTCCCGGCGATGAACTCTGCCATCCGCGCGGGCCCGGGGCGCTCAGGGCAGCGAAGTGGGCAGCAGCCCCGGGAGGAGGGCCTGCCCCGCCTCTCCTCCTCCAGCGGGACGAGCGGCTTGTAGAGGGAGGGTGCTCCCTCTCCACCCCTCCCACGCGGCCTCCCTGGGTCTCGGCACAGACCCCACATAGGACGCGGCTATGTGTGCTGAGGGGGCCCCGGTGAAGAACCCAGCATCCAGGGTGTGTGCTGGGATCGTTCCGTGGGAAGTCTGAATCTCGTAGGGATTATCTTTTATCCAAATGTGTGGTACAGAGGAGCAGGTGAGACCTCAGGACAGAGTCAGTGGTAAACGGAGCAGGTCTCGTCAGCATCCTCATACCAACAGTCTGGGCGCCCTTCGTACCTGAAATGGCAAGAAGCACTAGAAACACGCAGACACGGCCCTCTCCCGATGGCCAGCCCTTACAGGGACCAAACCTGGACAACATTCTTGGTGTCGGTTTCGGTTTTTAGTCACAACACCCTTCACTCTTCTGTAGACTCTATGTACTCAGTCAAAAAATAAACACCCAGAATAATGGGGAAGGGAGCAGTAACACAGCAGCAAGACACCCAGCCTGTAGGAGGAGCCCAGCCTTTCAGGCTGTGTGTTCCTGGGTTGCTCGAGGAGATGCTCTGCGTCCAGTACAAGGGCCGACAGGACCACCCAGATCCCGCTGCTCTCGACCAAGTGCCTGACCTCTGAGCCCCTCACACAGGCTCCCAGGGGCCCATCACCGCACGCGGGCTTTGTGGAGATTATTTCCAGACAGCAACTGAGGAGAAGGCAGACGTGCTGGAGAACAGGCAGAAGACGCCCACAGTAACACAGCAGCAAGACACCCAGCCTGTAGGAGGAGCCCAGCCTTTCAGGCTGTGTGTTCCTGGCTTGCTCGAGGAGATGCTCTGCGTCCAGTACAAGCGGCCGACAGGACCACCCAGATCCCGCTGCTCTCGATCAAGTGCCTGACCTCCGAGCCCCTCACACAGGCTCCCAGGGGCCCATCACCGCACGCGGGCTTTGTGGAGACTATTTCCAGACAGCAACTGAGGAGAAGGCAGACGTGCTGGAGAACAGGCAGAAGACGCCCAGCAGGTTGTTCGTAGCTGGGATGGAGTGGCTGTCGCCCCTTTTCCTCGAAGCAGTAGAGAGGCTGTGGGGCGTGTGGAGAGGGGCCTGTGTGGGCCATCAGTCTGTTCTCCACTCGAGTCTCAGGGATGCAGGGTGCAGTCTCTGTAGTCGTGAGGTTTCTTTCCACAGAAGGCTCATTGGAGGGAGGCTGGTGCAAAGGGGGAGATGGCTCAGTGCGGGCACAAGTGCCTGGGTCTGAGCAGATGAGGGCGGTTGGGGACCACACTGAGCCGTGGCTGGAATCGGATGCAGGAGCAGCTCGGCGTGCCTGCTGTGCTGGGCGTCTGAGCCCAAGACACGGGAGAGCAGGCAGCATAAGGAAGCGCAGCTTCAGGGCCACGTTCAAAATGGAGCGGCCACAGCAAGGATGTGGCCCATGAAACACTGGGATACCCTTTGTTTTGTGAACAAAGGGAGTGTTTAGATGAGCCGATTCTGGTGTGTGCTCCCTATTTTGAAGTGTGAGATGATCTCTTTGCTGGATCATTTGAGTGTTCCCATTGGCTTTCACCCCATGAATCTCCTGAAGAAACTTGGTGTGTGATGTGTGTGTGCGTGTCTGTGTGTCCCAGTGAGTGGATGCCGTTAACCCATAGGGCTATGCAACAAAAGACACACGTTTAACAGAGATAAAACACACAAGACCGCCACCTGTTCTAGGGTTTCAGCATGATTGTGACCAAACCATTTTTTAAAATTTCCTTACTCGAAGGCACAACACTCTGAAACTTTAAGATAACAGAGTATTTTAGTCCAATAGAACACAATGGAAACCAGAATCTGGCTGTGCATGTGGTCACTGGCTCCGGTTGCAAAGCAGGATGTGCATCTTGGTCCTGATGTTTTGTCTCTGGTCCCCCCAGCCCATATTATTTTGAATGTATTCATCCTGTGTTGAACCATAGCTGCTTCCCCAGGCCATACTGGGCAGAGAACCCACACAGCTTGGCTGGTCTGTCTGGACCCTTCCAGACCCTGGGAGTGGTGAAATTACAGCGAGTGCGGGGGAGACTCTGTCTTGTTTTCCCAACTCTGTGTTCTGTTTCTGTGCTGTCTCTTCTCAGCTATCATATTTCCCTCAGAATCTTGTAGTGAGTTGCCAAACTTGAAATGCATCACGCAGTTGTCTGCATCTGGACCAGTCAAGCAGTGGCTGTAGTTTGAACAAGTTATGTGTGCACGTAAAAATATATACATATATACATATACTCAAGTATGTGCATGAAATGTATATCTTCATACTTTTTGATACAATGTATGCATTTGTTAATTTTTAATTATATTTGATATAAATCAAAGGTTTGTTGCAAAACTTTATATTTAAGAACAGTGTTAAAAAAAAAGAAGTCCCAACCATGCGACACAGCTGGGACCCACTTTTAAAAACACCCTGTGATTGACTAGTTTGCTGCCTGAGTAATATTTATCAGCCACACTTTGGATTCTGCTGTTGTTTCTACAATGACATTTTGTATGAAGCAAAGTCCTTGGATTAAAATAAAACTTAGCAAAAAATGAAAAACAAAACCCCACCATGCTGCTGGGTGATGTATGCAGGGGTTGTGGAGGCTGACACGTGAGCGGTCCCTCTTCAGCTTGCTCGGGACCTGGTTAAGATGCAGGGTTAGCTCAGCTTCAGGGTGAGGGTCAAGGTAGACCTGTGGCTGGAAGAGTCAGGGTTAGGCCTTAGAGGGGTTATCTTTTAGGGTCAGGAATATAGTGGTGGGTAGGTTAAGGTTGGGGATGAGCAGGCGCTGGCTGAGGTTTGGGGTGACTGTTAGCTACCCTAGTGGTTAGAGGTTAGAGGTCAGAGGGACAGTGTTAGATATGAGTTAGGTTTGGGGTTGAGGTTGGTATAAGTTAGGGTTAAGAATTAGGGTTTAGGATTAGGTATAGGCAAAGGGTTTGTCCATGTGACCACTAAAAATATAGGGTTATGTGGGTGTAAAAATTAAGATTTTGTTCAGTTTAGAGTTCATTAGAAAAGACATACATGAGCAGTGTTAGGTTCACAGAAATAGAAACATTATGGTTCTGATTATACTGGGAAAAGGGATTGGAGCAGGGTTCAGATTTTTAGCCTGTTCTGATATGGGCCTGTGTTTAGAGTCAAGGGTGGTGTAGGACAATGATCAGGTCCGAGGTTAGGGTTAGGGATAGTATAAGGTTCAGAGTTAGAGGATCAGGGTTAAGTATAGAGATTCAGGCTCAGTGCTCAAGGTTAGAAGGTAGGGTCAGGATCAGGGTTTGAAGGTCAGGGACAGAATTAGAGGGAACAGTAAGAGGATGAGGTTTTGGGGAACCAGAGTGGAAGGATGCATGTTAGAGGGCCAGGGGTTAGGTTAGATGGTCTGAGTCAGGGTCAGGGTTGGGATTTTAGGGGTTAAGTCCAGTATCTCGGGGTAAGGGATTAAGGAGTATTAGGGCTTAGATTTAGAGGTAGGAGGGTAGGTTTAGAGGATTAGTGTTAGAGTTAATGGTAGAGATTTGGGTGTTTGAGTTAGTGTAATAATGTTGGGGTTAGGCATGCCCCCTTTCCCTCTCCTCCATAACTCTGAGGCCTCTGGGAAGAACAGGACTTTCCCTGGGTTACTTGTGGAGGTGAGGTTGATCTGGAGCACTGGTTGTCTGCTTCTGAGTCCTGAAATCTGGTACAGAAGAATGAAATGTCTGTTGTGGTCACTGACAGTGTCAAATCCAACTCAGCATTGGTTAGTGTTTGTTAGGGCCTCAGCAGGTGGTTATTGTCCACAGGGTTTCCTCCCACCATGTGACCTGGGGAGGGAGAGCGGTGCCTGCCCGACTCTGGCTGGACAGCACCAGGCCCAGCACAGGCCTGACTGAGGGCACTCAATGGTCACTTGTGAATTTATACAGAACTTTGTGCAGTGACTGACCACCCCCAGGTGCTGCCTCCTGAGTGCTTGTGGGGCCCTTTGGGACCACAGGCATCCCCTGTCCCGTTAGAGTGGGCATCAGTAGACATCAAGTCTCAGGACAGCCTCTGACGGTTCAGGCAGTCATCTGTGGTCTACCTGCTCAGGTGATCCTGGTCCCTGTCAAGCCCTTGTAGCCAGTTACTGAGCTGACCATGCTTCTGGGCCATTGGACAGCTACCTGGGCACTGTGGACAGCCCCTTGGGATGTTTCAGTTACCAACATCCATGTGACTAAGGAAAGGGTCTCCCTCTCACAGCCTTGTGGCCTGCCAAGAGAGGCAATAGCACTCTGAACATTTGTGTGTCCTCGTTCATGACAACCGTCCAGCACACCATGGCCCTGCAATCCTTTGGCCTGCCAGGTGTCACAGATTTTGATACTCATACTCATTATGACTCAAAGGTAAGGGGGCAGCTGTGCCTCCTCAGGGGAGGTTCTCGCTGAGGCTGCCTGGTCTTGGGGAACCACCTGCACCCATGTGGGCTCCAAGAGCTGCCAGTCCTGGATTCCGTGACATGGAGCAACCCTTGAGCCCCTGATTGCTTCACTGAACAAGTGGTCTCTGCTCTGTAAGAGAGGGAGGAGACTGGATAAATGCGCAGTATTGCTTGCAGGGGTTGGGTAGGTAATGCGGCCGGGGGCAGGTGTGTCTCCTAGGCTCCCACCAAGAGGGACATGAGAGACCTCTGTGCCTTTTGCAAGTGGAAGGGCTTCTTGCTGTCTTTGGAGGGCCAACCACAAGGGCACTGGGCGGGCGGCTGCCGCTCTGGACCCTCCGTCGACACTCCTCCCGCAGCCTCCGAGGCCCACAGCTGCTCCGGGGCTGGCGGTGATGTGGGGGCTGCTGCTTTCATGAGCCAGCGTGCTCCCGGGTCAAAGCCGGAGCCTCAGCTCTCCCTAGGGAACTTCCCACCTGCTTCTACTATGAGTGTCTGCAGAGAGCTGACCCCACGTTCCGCCCACCTTGAAGATGGCCGTATAGTCCACAGTTAGACAGTCTTAGGTTCTGTCCTCTGGGTGCTCTGATGGGCTCAAAGGTGATCATACGACCCAAGTTAGACCAATGGCATTTGAAGCCATGGCTGTCCATGGAACACAAGGGAAGGAGAAACCTTTTCTAGTGGCATGGACGGTGAGTGGTGTCAGCCTGGAGTTGCTGTAGGCCCCAGAGACAGTGAGTGAAACCGTGCCTGTGAATGGGGCCCCCAACATAGCAGGACAAAGGGTTGGAGAGGGAGCAGTCACACTGTGAGAGTGTGAGTACCTTGACCTGCCAGGTCTGAGCCCGCTCTTAAACTTGCCACTTAAAAATAATACTTTATTTCTACCATATAAAATATATATAATTAGTTTACTTTGGGAGTAGGTCCAGTCCCTAGGGATCAGAAAAATCCTTGCTGACTCACAGGAATCAACACTCTCTGAGCCTCCCTCCGCATGGTGTCTGCATTGGGTGGGGCACATCTAGGGGAGAAGAAGACTCTGGGTGGGCTGAGATCTTAGGGGGCCTGCCAGACACCTGCTGTTTGGAGATGTTCTGTTCCTTCCCTGTCCCAGGAGCATAAAATCCCAGAATAATGAGAGGAGAACCAGTGGGGGAAAGAGTTAATTGGTTTGTATCCTCTGTATTTTAGGGTTCATCATGTTAATGTGTGTTTTTACTAGGAAATCACTATTTCCTCTTGGTTGCCAGTATGATACAATAGGTTTCTCTTATTTGATTTTTATTTTCTCCTTTTTTTAGTTTTTTTTTAGTGTAATTATTACAACTTATGATTATACAGTGGAAGTGAGAAATAGATTCAAGGGCCTAGATCTGATAGACAGAGTGCCTGATGAACTATGGAATGAGGTTCGTGACATTGTACAGGAGACAGGGATCAAGACCATCCCCATGGAAAAGAAATGCAAAAAAGCAAAATGGCTGTTGGAGAGGCCTTACAAATAGCTTTGAAAAGAAGAGAAGTGAAGAGCAAAGGAGAAAAGGAAAGATATAAGCATCTGAATGCAGATTTCCAAAGAAGAGCAAGAAGAGATAAGAAACCCTTCTTCAGCAATCAATGCAAAAGAAATAGAGGAAAAGACAGAATGGAAAAACTAGAGATCTCTTCAAGAAAATTAGAGATACCAAGGGAACATTTCTTGCAAAGATGGGCTCAATGATGGACAGAAATGGTATGGACCCAACAGAAGCAGAAGATATTAAGAGGTGGCAAGAATACACAGAAGAACTGTACAAAAAAGATCTTCATGACCCAGATAATCACGATGGTGTGATCATTTATCTAGAGCCAGACATCCTGGGATGTAAAGTCAAGTGGGCCTTAGAAAGCATCACTACGAACAAAGCTAGTGGAGGTGATGGAATTCCAGTGGAGCTGTTTCAAATCCTGAAAGACGATGCTGTGAAAGTGCTGCACTCAATATGCCAGCAAATTTGGAAAACGCAGCAGTGGCCACAGGACTGGAAAAGGTCAGTGTTCATTCCAATCCCAAAGAAAGGCAATGCCAAAGAGTGCTCAAACTACCGCACAATTGCACTCATCTCACATACTAGTAAAGTAATGCTCAAAATTCTCCAAGCCAGGCTTCAGCAATACATGAACCGTGAACTTACAGATGTTCAAGCTCGTTTTAGAAAAGGCAGAGGAACCAGAGATCAAATTGCCAACATCTGCTGGATCATGGAAAAAGCAAGGGAGTTCCAGAAAAACATCTATTTCTGCTTTATTGACTATGCCAAAGCTTTTGAGTGTGTGGATCACAATAAACTGTGAAAAATTCTGAAAGAGATGGGAATACCAGACCACCTGACCTGCCTCTTGAGAAATCTGTATGCAGGTCAGGAAGCAACAGTTAGAACTGGACATGGAACAACAGACTGGTTCCAAATAGGAAAAGGAGTACGTCAAGGCTGTATATTGTCACCCTGCTTATTTAACTTCTATGCAGAGTACATCATGAGGAATGCTGGGCTGGAAGAAACACAAGCTGGAATCAAGATTGCTGGGAGAAATATCAATAACCTCAGATATGCAGATGACACCACCCTTATGGCAGAAAGTGAAGAGGAGCTAAAAAGCCTCTTGATGAAAGTGAAAGAGGAGAGTGAAAAAGTTGGCTTAAAGCTCAACATTCAGAAAACGAAGATCATGGCATCCGGTCCCATCACTTCATGGGAAATAGATGGGGAAACAGTGGAAACAGTGTCAGACTTAATTTTTGGGGGCTCCAAAATCACTGCAGATGGTGACTGCAGCCATGAAATTAAAGGACGCTTACTCCTTGGAAGAGAAGTTATGACCAACCTAGATAGTATATTCAAAAGCAGAGACATTACTTTGCCGACTAAGGTCCGTCTAGTCAAGGCTATGGTTTTTCCTGTGGTCATGTATGGATGTGAGAGTTGGACTGTGAAGAAGGCTGAGCACTGAAGAATTGATGCTTTAGAACTGTGGTGTTGGAGAAGACTCTGGAGAGTCCCTTGGACTGCAAGGAGATCCAACCAGTCCATTCTGAGGGAGATCAACCCTGGGATTTCTTTGGAAGGACTGATGCTAAAGCTGAAACTCCAGTACTTTGGCCACCTCATGCGAAGAGTTGACTCATTGGAAAAGACTCTGATGCTGGGAGGGATTGGGGGCAGGAGGAGAAGGGGACGACCGAGCATGAGATGGCTGGATGGCATCACGGATTCGACGGATGTGAGTCTGAGTGAACTCCAGGAGTTGGTGATGAACAGGGAGGCCTGGTGTGCTGTGATTCATGGGGTCACAAAGAGTCAGACACGACTGAGCGACTGAACTGAATGAACAAATATTGATACCTTACTATGGGCATCATAAATGGCTCAGATGGGAAAGAATCCGCCCGCAATTGCAGATGCGAGTTTGATCCCTGGGTAGGGACGATCTCCTGGAGAAGGGAATGGCAACCCATTCCAGTATTCTTGCCTGGAGAATTCCATGGACAGAGGAGCCTGGTGGGGGTGGCAAAGAGTTGGACATGACTGTCACCAACACTTTCATTCAAACTTTTTCTGTCCCAGGCTTCCATCCATGGTGCCACATGATATGTAGTCATCAGGAGTCTTTAACTTTCCTTGTCCTTGACAGTTTGCTAGACTTCTCTTTTTTCAGTGACCTTGACTGGAGAAAGTCACTATGTGGAGCCCACACTTCAGGAGAGGGATTATAGCTCCACCCCCTTGATGGATGGCTGAATGTGTTTATCATTTATATAAAAATCTCCTGCATAAGAGATTTCTATCTATGTATTTATTTTAGAAATAGAATAACCAAAAATATTTTACTAAAACATAAGGTTTACAGACATTTCCAAATAGGCCATGAAAATGGTCACAAGCTTTTTCTTGAAGGGAGGATTCTACACTTGGCAGTGGGGTCACAATGCTATTAGTGAGGGCTGTGACGTTTATGTTCCCGTTTTGGTTCAAACAATCACACTTGTCTACCTGCAACATCTAAATGAAGCTAGAGAGCGTATTCTAAAGAACTGGTTAGCTGCTTTTAACATATGAACTTAGAGCACCATAAAAATTAGGAAAGGACCCCATAAAATTGAAATAAAATGACCACCTTGACCAAAAAAGTAAATAAATAAATATATCAAGTAAAGAAAAATGCCCACACTGCTGCAGCTGACCCTGACAACTACGTCGTCTGCAGTGCGTGCATGTGAAGTTGCTTCAGTTGTGTCCAACCCTTTACAAATGCTATTAGTGAGGGCTGTGACGTTTATGTTCCCGTTTTGGTTCAAACAATCACACTTGTCTACCTGCAACATCTAAATGAAGCTAGAGAGCGTATTCTAAAGAACTGGTTAGCTGCTTTTAACATATGAACTTAGAGCACCATAAAAATTAGGAAAGGACCCCATAAAATTGAAATAAAATGACCACCTTGACCAAAAAAGTAAATAAATAAATATATCAAGTAAAGAAAAATGCCCACACTGCTGCAGCTGACCCTGACAACTACGTCGTCTGCAGTGCGTGCATGTGAAGTTGCTTCAGTTGTGTCCAACCCTTTACAACCCTATACACTATAGCCCACCAGGTTCCTCTGTCTATGGGATTCTCCAGGCAAGAAAATTGGAGTGGGTTGCCATGCTGTCCTCCAGGGGTCTTTTAAGCCCAGGAATCAAATCCTAGTCTCTTAAGTCTCTAGCATTTGCAGGTGGGTTCTTTATGACTAGCACCAGCTGGGAAGCCCAGTTCATTTCCAGCGCTTTGTACTTTAACTACGACAGGGGAAAGGAAGAAAAGCAGAGAGGGGCCACTGCTTCTAAATGTTCTACAACAATCCACATGATACTTCTAGGCTCTGTTCATGCTGTACAACAGTGAATCAGGACAAGACATAGAGTTGCTAATGTACATTTAATCACCAAACGACTGAAGATGTCTGGGTTTTTATTCTGTAATGTTTCTGCGTTCACTAAATGCCAAAAAAAAAAAAAAAAAAAAGAAAGAAAGAAAGAAAGAAAACTTGGCACAAGGAGAAGTGATGCACGAGGTGAGCGGGTCGAGTTAAACGCTCTTCATGGCACAGAGCCCAGCCCAGGCTCTGGCTGTGTGGCCTGGGCTTCGCTGGTCTCCCGTTGCTCTGCCACAGCCTTCACGAACGGGTCACCTGGACTGGGAGCACCTAACAAAGCCTGGAGCGACAGCAGAACTGCCTGGATCTGCAGTGCTGGGGCCGCTGATCTCTCAAAATGTCTAAGCACATTCCCCCCACCTGTCTACATTAGGGTGATCATTTTGGGTCATGGAATGGGCTTTAAGGGCTGCCATTGGGTATTTTTCTGCAAGGAATAATTCAACTTTAAAGCCCCTTCCTCAGGGGGATTCCCGAGGATCAGCAACGACCACGCGAAAATACTGGGCATTGCTCTCAGGTAGTTCTGCCAGTGCAGGCTGGGGTTCCTGATGACCCTGGAGGGCAGCCCAGCCATTTAGTCAGATCCCTGGGGTGCCTGGTCTCATCTCCTGAGCTTTCAATTTAACCCCATCAGCTCTCTGGAACTTTCCTTCATAAAAGATTTCTATCCAGTCCCATTGATAAAATACCTGTGCAACCATTAATTTTTACTAGTGTAGATACTGGGATAGTTAGGCTAAACTTCTGGTTATAATCCAGCACTGTAGTATTTGGTTGCTTAGTTTATTCTGTTTTGGGCGTTGATATTTCTTTCCTTTGGCTCTTGTTTCCTTTGACATCATTCCATATGTGAATGTTTTTTCCTGCCTGTTTTGACTACTTAGGTTTCATTTCTATGAGACCTCTGTGTGCAGGAATTACATTTGTTTCTTTTACCTCTTTTGATCTGTCTTGTGTCAATTTTTATTATTAGCCCAGCCACAAGATTTCAAGATAAACAAAACTCAAGAGTCCTATAGGTGCACAGGGATATCTTCTTGTATTAATTTGTAACTCCCTAATTGTGTATGATGTCAGTATGTTTTTGTATACTACCTGTATATCTTTGGCCAGGTGTTTGTTCATATCTCTGCCTATTTTTAATGGAGTTGTCTGTCTTTGCATATTTGAGGCAGAGTCTTTATTAGCTGTGTGTCTGCAAAACTTTTTTCTTCCAGTTTGTGGCTTGTATTTTGATTTTCTGAATATGACTTTTCACAGAGTAGAAATCTTAAATTTTATAAAGTCCATGAAATTCCTTACTCTTTTTTTGTGGATTGCCTTTTTGTGTTGTGTTAAAACTCAATGCTCATGATCTATATGACAAACTATAATTTTGAATAGTTTCACATTTAAAATTTGTCTATAAAAATATTTGAGTAAGTTGATTTAAGTCTTGAAGTTTGCATCTACATTAATTTCATTCTATACAGTTTCCAATTAAGTGTTGTTGCTGTTCGGTTGCTCGTTAATAGCCAGCTCTTTGCAGTTCCATGGACTGAAGCGTGCCAGGCTTCTCTGTCTTTCACAGTCTCCCGGAATTTGCTCAAACTCATGTCCATTGAGTCAATGTTGCCATCTGAGCATCTCACCCTCTGTTGCACCCTTCTCTTCAGCATTCTTTATGGTCTAACTCACATCTGGAAATTCACATACATGACTACTGGAAAAACCATAGCTTTGACTATACGGACTTTTGTTGGCCAAGTGATGTCTCTTTTTAAAAAACATATACTGTCTGTTTGTCATAGCTTTTCTTCAAGGAGCAAGTGTCTTTTAATTTCATGGTTCAGTCAGCATCTACAGTGATTTTGGAGATCAATAAAAAAAAGTCTGTCACTGTTTCCATTTTTTCCTCATCTGTTTGCCATGAAGTGATGGGACCAGATGCCGTGATCTTAGTTTTTTTCGATGTTGAGCTTTAAGTCAGCTTTTTCATTCTCCTCTTTCACCTTCATCCAGAGACTCAATTCTTTGATGTCTACTATTAGGGTGGTATCATTTGCATATCGAAGGTTACTGATATTTCTCCTGGTAATCTCGATTCCAAGTAAGTATTCTTGAGTTAGTTTGGAAAAGTTACGATAATTGAATTTCCCGAGGTTAATGGATTCAGCAATTCTGCCAGCTTCCCTGGTAGCTCAGCTGGTAAAGAATCTGCTTGCAATGCAGGAGACCCCCGTTCCATCCCCGGGAAGATCCCCTGGAGAAGGGAAATGGCTACCCACTCCACTATTCTTGAGCTTCCGTGGTGGCTCAGACTGTAAAGAATCCGCCTGCAATGTGGGAGACCTGGGTTCAGTCCCTGGGTTGGGAAGATCCCCTGGAGGAGGGCATGGCAACCCACTCCAGTGTTCTTGCCTGGAGAATCCCCATGGACAGAGGAGCCTGGTGGGCTACAGTCCATGGAGTTGCAGAGACTTGGGGACCATTGAGGGACTAAGAATAATGGATTCAGCAATTCTGCCAGCAGGAAATCGCTGTGTACCCTAAACGGGGAGGTAGGCAGGGCCTGCACTTCCCATAGTGACCGTGGGATGGCGCTGAGTCCGCATCGCTGACCCACGGCGCATGCGTCTTCGCTGTGGCCTCAGCTGGGCGCGCGGCTGGGAGGAGCCGGGTCTCCTCAGGCACGGCTGGGGTTTCTGCCGGGACGCCGGGCCAGCCTCTCCGCTGTCAGGAGCTCAGGCTCCTTAGGACTCGCTGGGGTTTTTGCTTCAGAGTAACATGGGGTAGCGTCCACACCAGTGGGGAGTGGATTTCCTGATGAAAGGAGAAGGCGAAGAAAGACGGAGAAGTAAGTAGAAGCTTCCTGTATGCAACCCACAGCTGGGGCTGCGGGGTCCCTCTTCCGGCGTCCCAGAAGGGCTGGGTGTGAAAAGTTGTTTCACTGAGTTTGTAAATGGTGTCCAGGGTCTGTCTCTGGCACGTGGTGTCCAGTTTCTCCAGCAGTTTCTTTGGGGCACCCTTTACTCTGTTAACAGAATGCTTCCGTGTGGGTTTGATTCTGGGTTTTCTGTATGGTTCCTGTGGTTCCTGAAGCTGTTTTGAGAGTGTTTGGAAACTGGAGCATCACCAAAGGTAGTGCAAACAGAGGGAGGGAGATGCCTCCAGCCTGATCTTTCTCAGGGTCGGCTAGACAGTTCAGAATTGCATGATACTTTAGGTCTCCATGCAAGTGTAGGAGGGTTTGCTCTATTTCTGTGAAAAATATCATAAAATTTAGAAACACATTGCATTCACTGTGTATATCGGTTTGGGGGGAAACGGTTAGGGGTGAAGGAGTTACGTGTTACAATAGGGGTTAGGGTGAGAGTTAAGGGTCAGGGTCAGGGTCTAGGGTCAGGGTTAGGGTCTAGGGTAAGGGCCTAGGGTCAGGGTCTAGGGTCAGGGTCAAGGTCAGGGTCGAGGGTCAGAGTCTAGGGTCTAGGGTCAGGATCTAGGGTAAGGGTCTAGGGTCAGGGTTAGGGTCATGGTCTAGGGTCTAAGGTCAGGGCCGAGGGTCAGAGTCCAGGGTCTAGGGTCAGGGTTAGGTTCTAGGGCCTAGGGTCTAGGCTCTAAGGTCTAGGGTTATGGTTAGGGTTTAGCGTTA
>SJYC01125373.1:0-12488 GCA_006408675.1 Madoqua kirkii | reverse complement strand
TAACTATATTAAGTGGAAAACAAGAGAATGGCAAAGTGCACCCTTACCAGACTACTATATAACCTCTTCTGTAGCTAGCGCAGAACACTAAATATTAACAACAAATGTCTGCTGCATAAACAACAGGGCTTCCCAGGTGGTGCCAGTAAAGAGCCCGCTGGACAATGCAGGAGACATGAGAGACACAGGTTGGATCCCTGGGTCAGGAAGATCCCCTGGAGGAGGGCATGGCAATCCACTCCAATATTCTTGCCTGGAGAATCCAATAGACAGAGGAGCCTGGCAGTCTACAGTCCTCGGGGTTGCAAAGAGTCAGACACGACTGAAGCAACGTAGCACACATGCATGCAAGGATAAAAACTGTAAAGGTCCTTTAAGGCAAGAAACAACTCAAAGGAAATTTAGTAAACAGTTCTTCACTTTTAGTATATGTTACCACCCCCCTTCTCATAGGGTAACTAGAGAAATGTCAAGCATTATGACTAAAATGGCATAAAATGGAAACACAAATAATATATAGCACTTCTAACTCATTTAAGGCTGTGCTGGTCTCCAGAATCAAAAATTACATATCTTTCTCATAACTAAAGACCCACTCTTTGATGTTTCAAGAGTGAAAAAGCATTTTGAAGTTTTAGTATGCTGTAATATTGTTAACTGTCACATGACTGTCATAAACCAGGAAGTAGAGAGAATTTTAGGACTTAATTATAGAGAAAAAAGTTAACAGAGAACAAATACTAAAAAGTAGAAACAACAAAAGGGGAGCAAAGCCAACCTTAGAAACGCTGTAGAGCTAATACCCAGCAGGTGGAGATTTCTGTCCTGTGTCAGAAACAAGTATTTCCACTAGGTATTTGCAAGATGACCGCAAATGAAAATATCCCCCAGGTGGTATCACTTAAGCTGATAATTATTCTGTAGCCAGGTACTGGCAGCAGATTAATTCCCTAAGTGAAAGTGCAGAAGTTCCACTATTTGTTTAAAACGATGCAGAGACCAAGCGGGTTTTTTGGTTTGAGGGTCATTTTCCTGTTTTTGTTTTGGCTGTATTTGATTGCTTTCAATATTTTAAAAGGAAGACTTTAAAAAGCACTATCAGCTGGCAGGCAAAACAGAGAAGAGGTTCAAAATTAATTTAGATTTTTCTGCTAAAGCCCAGCAGAAAATGTCCCACCCTTCTGCAAGGGAAAGAAGGTTTCTGCATGGATGAAGCAAGACACACACCCCTTGGCAGTGGAACAAGGTTGGACAGACTTTGCGGCGTGGTCTTCTTAGAATCCCAGCCAAGTGACCCTGTAACATCCCAAGCATTCTGTCTCCTCCTGGAAGGGCCGAAGGCCCTGACAGCCTCTACATCTATCCAACCCAAGCGAGCCGAAAGCGCGGGCATCTCCTCTCCCCCACCTGGGATGTTCCGCCACCTGGACTCGACGCACGGCGGGACCCTCCGTAGCCATATTTTGCTAATCCTTCTTTATGCTGCAGTTTCAGCCGGCGAAGCAAGACTTCCGAGGTAATCATGGGACATCTGCAGCAGGAGCCCTTTCTTCCGGGAGACACCGGCATTCGGCATTCGCCCCGCGGAAATCCTGCCTCTTCGCTGAGGTGGCTGCTTCCAGTCGGCCCCTCCCGTGGCTCCTCCTCCCTGGGCTCTGGGTCTCGGAGCCTTTCCAACAGCTGTCAGGTATTGCGGCCTCGCTGCTCTGAGTCCCTGAGCCCAGCACAGCTAAGGAGGTTTTCTTTCTGCATCCTAAGCATAAGTCTGAGCACAGAATTATAACTTGGCACCTTAGTTTGCTTTTATTATTATTATTATTGTTAGAGGGTCTTTTTTTTTTCTTTAATGGCCAGCAGCAACTCAACCCAAATAACACTAAACTATTTATTGCTTCTTAAATAGATTACTTCAAAAATTAGAGTATCAAATTGATGCAGAGCTTGACTTAAACATATCTGCATTTATTTCCAGAACAGAGGCATTGGCGGGCCTTCCCAGAACATAATAATGAAAAGAAGAAAATACATGTCTTTCCAAATGCCAGATACTCTTAGCCTCCAGTTCAACACCTTGCTTTTGCACTTGCCTAGAGACATCTCAGATACTCTATCTCAAGAAGCACACCACGCACACCTACCTCATCACTCTTATTGCTGCTGTCTTTCCTTCAGTGTTCTCACAAGTTCCGCATATTTATTGTCTGTCTCACCACTTTCACCATCACTACCACTAGAAGGTAAACAACTTGAAGGTAGGAAGTGTGACTCTCCAGCAGCTAACAGTACTTGGGAGGCTGGTTTTCTCATCAACAAGTAAGATGAGCTGAATGAATGACTGAAAGGTAAAGTGACTTGCCTTTAGGGTTGCACTGTTAATTGGTAGCAAAACTTGAATTAAACTTCAAGTCTACTTACACTCTAGTGTACTTGAACGCTGAGACTAAACCCATGTGAAGCCAGGTACCAATACACCTATCCCAAGTTTTCCTATTTGAAGAAGTTTGGGCTGACATGCCCAAAACAATAAGATTACTGGCATACCCCAGAGACATTCAACAATTTGCCATTCCTGAACTTCTATATGTGTGTGTTGGGGAAGGGTAAAAGGGAAATGAAGGCTGAATTATGAATTGACAGTGTCAAAGGCTAGCTAAAAGGACTCACACCCCTGCCACCCTGAGCTGTTACTGTAAATGAAACATCATAGAAACAACATTGGTCTGGTCTCAGATCTGCTGCTGCTACTGCTGCTAAGTCACTTCAGTTGTGTCCGACTCTGTGCGACCCCATAGATGGCAGCCGACCAGGCTCTGCCATCCCTGGGATTCTCCAGGCAAGAACACTGGAGTGGGTTGCCATTTCCTTCTCCAGTGCATGAAAGGGAAAAGTGAAAGTGAAGTCACTCAGTCGTGTCCGACTCTTTGCGACCCCATAGATTGCAGCCTACCAGGCTCCTTTTTCCATGGGATTTTCCAGGCAAGAGTACTGGAGTGGGTGGCCATTGCCTTCTCCAGGTCTCAGAGCTACTTTCTCACTATTATTTCAGTCCCTCCTTATCACTTGGAAATGAAGCAGTTATATCTCTTTTTGATCCCCAATAAATCCCAGTAGGATGGTTATTGTGGTTTACTCTTGAGTAAGGCTCACTTACTGTCATCTCTGTAAATAGGTTTGAATGTGGAAAGACCCTAAGTGAGGGAAAAAAATGTAAAATTCTTAGGAACATCAGTAAATATGGAAAAGGAAAGTATGTCAACACACTTTCTATGGTCATTGAAAAATAAGTAAATTTTGAAGTTCTAAAAATACTATGTTTTAAAAATTGTCCCAAACAAGCTCATTTTATATGCTTTCTTTGTTCTCACAACTTGCAGGATCTTAGTTCCGGGACCAGGGATTGAATGCCCCAGCAGTGAAAGCACCATAAAGGAAATCCCTGGCAGTCCTCACCACTTGCATTACTGGAGCCTGGGTTTAGGATTCGGTCTCTGATTAGGGAGCCGTCTACAGGGTCGCACAGAGTTGGACACAACTGAAGCGACTTAGCAGCAGTAGCAGCAGCAGAAGCAGTAGGGAACTGAGATCCTGCGAGTTGCACAGTGTGGCAAAGAAAAAGATAAAGAAAATACTGACTATGGATGCTCTGGTTCATAAAAGAATATTTTCTATTAAATGTGTATTTGATGGTCAAATATTAACTTTGATCAATGAAACATGATGGCAAATTATTAGGCAAATCTTGAATACATTTCTATTGCAGTCTCAGCAAAACTGATACAGACCAGAAAGCACCTTTTAGAGCAACCCCTTTTTTGAAGTGATGGCCCCTAAGTGAAAGAGTAAAGGCTAGAATCAAAACCCAGGTCCCAGACTCCTACCCCAGCCTGTTCTGAATGTGTGACCTCTGGTGAGACCCTGAGACCTTACTGAAGTATGCTTAAAAAAACTATTGAGACAATTAGTAATTTTTGTCCCCAAATTAAAGTGTATACCTTGTAATTTTAACAAAACATTGCTCTTAAAATAACTTATTTTCAAACTACTAAAGAACTCCAAATAGAAACCAAAAACCCAAATTAACATTACTTTCTTATACTATCTTCCTTTGCCAGTCTTCCTGATATGTAAGTAAGCACTCCACATATTATTATTCTCTTTAAATCTTCCAAACAACCTTATGAAGTGAAAAAATATGGCTCTTTTTTCAATTTTAAGATATTCCTTTGGTCCTTATTAGACCTATCTGAGAAACGTTTAATGTCTAAATTTTACAGAATTATTTTCACAAATCTTGAACCTCTCAGTTCTTTATTTTTTGCATGTGGTGTGCTCAAGTTGCTTCAGTCATCTCTGACTGTTTGTGACCCCATGGACTGTAGCTTATCAGGCTCCTCTGTTCTTGGGATTTTTCAGGCAAGAACACTGGAGTGGGTTGCAACCATTTCCTCCTCCGGGGATCTTCCCGACCCAGGGATGGAACCTGCATCTCCTGCAGCTCCTGCACTGCAGTCAGGATCTTTACTGCTGAGCCACCAGGGAAGCCCTTTCACACATGGCCACACTTACAATAAGGTTTAATGTCTAAATTATAAACTAACATAGGAATAAGGATAGAGATGAAAGACTGGGGGTAGAGACAAGATAGGTACAGATTCTGAGAAGTAGGAAAAATCTGAAGGAAATAGGGGAGAGCTCTGGTTTAAAAGAAGTCAAAAGGAATAATAGGAATCTCTGAAATCTGAAGTCAGTTGTTAAAAAGTAGAAGTTTGATAGTCCTCCAAACTAAAAGGAGGTTGTATGGGGAATAGCAAAGGGAATACAGCTACAGCATTCCATGCACAAATTATCTGTCAATTGTCAGTTGAAGATTGGGCTGCTTTAGCTAACAGGGGAATCACAGAAGGATTAATGCAAAACATACTGAAAGAACTTGCTGATTTCAGTAAAGAAAAGAAACAAAAACAGTCTTTGAATTATAGTATAATTGTGTCAGCTCCCTACTTGGACTCCACACATACCTCTTGCTAAAAAGCACATTCATGGACTTTCCTGGCAGTGCAGTGGTTTAAGACTCCCATGTTTTGACTGCAGGTTGTATGGGTTCCATCTCTGGTCGGGGAACAAAGATGTGCATGTGGCATGGCCAAAAAAAAAAAAGCATGTTCATGGCACAAATGGCAGCCCACTCCAGTACTCCTGCCTAGAGAATCCCATGGATGGAGGAGCCTGGTGGGCTGCAGTCCACGGGGTCACTAGGAGTCAGACACGACTGAGCGACTTCATTTTCACTTTTTACTTTCATGCACTGGAGAAGGAAATGGCAACCCACTCCAGTGTTCTTGCCTGGAGAATCCCAGGGACGGGGGAGCCTGGTGGGCTGCCATCTATGGGGTTGCACAGAGTCGGACATGACTGAAGTGACTTAGCAGCATGGCACAACAAAACTAGCAAAGTATAGTCACCATTTGGGGTGAGAATAAACATGAATGGGCATTAGAGATAAGAAAATGGCAAATAACATTGCAAGAGATTTTTCAAAAGCCAGTGTAAAAAAAAGAAAGCTCTAATCATGCCTGTGTGCATGCTTAGTCGTTCATTCTCTTTTCGACACCATGGACTGTAGCCTGCAAGGTTCTTCTGTTCATGGGATTTTCCAGGCAAGGTTATTGGAGTGGGTTGCCATTATCCTCCTGCAGGGGATCTTCCTGCCCCAGGGATCAAACCTGCATCTCCTGCACTGGCAGGCAGATTCTTTACCACTGAGCCACCTGGTAAGCCCCTCCTATCATGCCTATAAGGTGGAAATGTAATGAGATCATGTGAAGTGTACTTATCAGAGGTCCCCTCAAGAAACAGTGGGTATTAAATGTCAGTAGAAATAACATTTTGAAAAGCCACTTAGGTTGGTAAAATCAAGAGATATGCTCCAACAATAGTCAGCAATTTGCCTTTGAAGGAGAGAGAGTTCCTTCTCTGAGAAAAAGTATATAGTTTACATTACAGCTGAATTGCATGACATAATGTTATACTGTTTACTCCCCCAATTGATTTCTGGATCCATTTTTTACCCTTCTCTGCCCTCCTGGAAGCTGATCTCTAAGGATGGTACCTGGGTTCCTTTACCTCTAGCTTCTGGTTGGGATTGGTCACTAGCAGGATATCAGAGGATAGTAAACAGAAAAATTGAGATATCTACCACTCCCCCTCTCCACTACAAACACACATAAAGTCACCTGCTCCACCTCACCTTTTCCATAGTTAGGCAGTAGCTGTGTTTCCCTGTAACCACAGCTGCTGTTGGAGGGTCCATCTTCCAGGATTCCCACTCCTGCTGGGCTCTGGTAAAACTGGTTCTTCCCTCTGCCCCTTTAAGCCTTTAAGAAATGGGATTTCCAGCCAGTTGCTAGTCCCTGTGTGTTTAACCATCCTTGTGGGGAAAGTTCCCTCAGCCCTATCCCCTCTCTGTAAATAGTTCTTTCAGCAAACTCTTTTCAGTTACCGCCCCACTTTCTCTCTAGTAAACCATGAGTTTCCTGTCCAGATTTGACTAATACAAAAAGAGTCCTCCACTTTTCTGCCCTTTTAACATACAGTGTTCAGCTTAAGTAAATGTAGTAAAAAAAAAAAAAAATCTTTAGACAATTAGTCTGAAAGCACTCCAAATCATGAGCCTGTTTGGAGTAACCACATGTCTCAATCTAGCAGTAAGGAATCATGAATGCTAGCATATACTTAAACACATCACATTTGCACTGAGAATGCTGAGTGTCAAGGGATTCAGAAATAAGATAGTTATGTCCTCAAGGAGCTTTCAGTTTAATAAAGAATAAATACAAAATAATCATAATATAGGATAACAAAATTATCAAAAACATATTTTTAAGGGTCAAATTCTGTTGGAAATCAACAGAATTGGTCTATTGCCTTCAATAAAACTGCCAAGACAATTCAATAAAGGATTATTCATTTGGACAAATAATGCTGGAACAATTTGATAACCATATGCAGAAAAAAATAAACCTCTATATTTCCTTCACAGTATATATAAAAATTAAACTTGAACTAGGTCATAGATCTGAATGTACAAGTTTAAACTACATAAAACTTCCAGAAGAAAACATAAATCTTAGTACACCTGAGTGTGGCAAATAATCCTTAAATACAACAAAAAGCATAAAGAACACTTACAACTCAATAGTAGTAAGACAATCCAATTTTAAAATGGGCAAAAGGATGCTCACTTTGGCAGCACATTTACTAAAGCAATCTAATTTTGTACATCAAAAGAGGGTTGGATAAAAAATATGTGCTACATATATACAATGGAATATTATTCAGCTGTAAAAAGAACAAAATAATGCCATTTGCAGCAACTTGAATGGACCTAGGGATTGTCACACTGAGTGAAGTAAGACACAGAAAGACAATTATATGGCTTATATGTGGAATTTTTTTTTAAAACAGGTACAAATGAACTTATTTACCAAATAGAAGTAGAGTCACAGATGGAGAAAACAAACTTATGGTTACCAGGGAATGCATTGGGGGAATAAACTGAGAGACTGGAAAATAAAAATAAAATTAAATTTAAAAATAAACTGAGAGATTGGAATTGACATATACACACTATTATATATAAAATAAATAACTAAAAAGAACTTAGCACAGGAAACTACTCAGTACTCTGTAATGGCCTATATGGGAAAAGAATCTAAAAAAGTGGACACATGTCTATGTATAACTGATTCACTTTGCTATACACCAGAAACTAACATGACATTGTAAATCAACTATATTCCAATAAAAATAAATAAAATACAAAAGAAACATTTTTAAAATGGGTAAAAGGACTGAGGAGATATCAATATTTCACCAAAGAAAAATTGATGGCAAATAAGCACATGAAAAGATATTCAACATTAGTCACTAGGGAATGCAAATCAAAACCACAATTATACTCCTGCCAAAGTGGCTAAAATTAAGACAATTGACCACACTATGTGTTCACAAGGATGTGGTACAAGTTAAAAAAAAAAAAAAATCTTTAGACAATTAGTCTGAAAGCACTCCAAATCATGAGCCTGTTTGGAGTAACCACATGTCTCAATCTAGCAGTAAGGAATCATGAATGCTAGCATATACTTAAACACATCACATTTGCACTGAGAATGCTGAGTGTCAAGGGATTCAGAAATAAGATAGTTATGTCCTCAAGGAGCTTTCAGTTTAATAAAGAATAAATACAAAATAATCATAATATAGGATAACAAAATTATCAAAAACATATTTTTAAGGGTCAAATTCTGTTGGAAATCAACAGAATTGGTCTATTGCCTTCAATAAAACTGCCAAGACAATTCAATAAAGGATTATTCATTTGGACAAATAATGCTGGAACAATTTGATAACCATATGCAGAAAAAAATAAACCTCTATATTTCCTTCACAGTATATATAAAAATTAAACTTGAACTAGGTCATAGATCTGAATGTACAAGTTTAAACTACATAAAACTTCCAGAAGAAAACATAAATCTTAGTACACCTGAGTGTGGCAAATAATCCTTAAATACAACAAAAAGCATAAAGAACACTTACAACTCAATAGTAGTAAGACAATCCAATTTTAAAATGGGCAAAAGGATGCTCACTTTGGCAGCACATTTACTAAAGCAATCTAATTTTGTACATCAAAAGAGGGTTGGATAAAAAATATGTGCTACATATATACAATGGAATATTATTCAGCTGTAAAAAGAACAAAATAATGCCATTTGCAGCAACTTGAATGGACCTAGGGATTGTCACACTGAGTGAAGTAAGACACAGAAAGACAATTATATGGCTTATATGTGGAATTTTTTTTTAAAACAGGTACAAATGAACTTATTTACCAAATAGAAGTAGAGTCACAGATGGAGAAAACAAACTTATGGTTACCAGGGAATGCATTGGGGGAATAAACTGAGAGACTGGAAAATAAAAATAAAATTAAATTTAAAAATAAACTGAGAGATTGGAATTGACATATACACACTATTATATATAAAATAAATAACTAAAAAGAACTTAGCACAGGAAACTACTCAGTACTCTGTAATGGCCTATATGGGAAAAGAATCTAAAAAAGTGGACACATGTCTATGTATAACTGATTCACTTTGCTGTACACCAGAAACTAACATGACATTGTAAATCAACTATATTCCAATAAAAATAAATAAAATATAAAAGAAACATTTTTAAAATGGGTAAAAGGACTGAGGAGATATCAATATTTCACCAAAGAAAAATTGATGGCAAATAAGCACATGAAAAGATATTCAACATTAGTCACTAGGGAATGCAAATCAAAACCACAATTATACTCCTGCCAAAGTGGCTAAAATTAAGACAATTGACCACACTATGTGTTCACAAGGATGTGGTACAAGTAGAAATTTTATACAATGCTGGAGGATAATCAAAATGGCAAAAACAGTTGGGAAAACAAGTTGAGAGTTTCTTAAAAAGTTAAACATAGACATATTTGCAATCCAATCATCACACCACTAGGTATTTACCTGCATTCATATCTATGGCTATACAACAATATTACCACAAACTTAGGAGTACAAAATAATGCAGACTGCTTATCCACAGTTTCTGTGGTTCAGAAGTCAGGGAAGAATATACTGGGTCATCTGCTTTAGGGTCTCACAAAGTCTTATCTAAAGCCCAACAACAGGGGAAGTTTTGATTTCCAAGATCACATGGTTGCTAGATGCTTTTTTTTAAATTCAGTATTTATTATTTTATTTTTGGCTGTGCTGATTGTTTGTTGCTTTGTGCAGGCTTTCTGTAGTTGTGGTGTGCCTGCCTCTCGTGGTGGTGGCTTGTTTTGTTGTGGAACACCAGCTTAGTTGCTCCACAGCATATGGGATCCTCCTGGATTAGGGATCGAACCTGAGTCCCCTGAACTGGCAGGTGGATTCTTATCCATTGCGCCACCAGGGAAGTTCCGCTAGCAGCTTTAATTCCATGTGCATCATCAGACTAAAGGTCAGTGTCTTGCTGACCATCAGCCAGGTAACCATCCTCAGCTTCTTGCCACATGGTCATTTACAACATGGTCAATGCTTTCTCAAAGTCAGCAAGGGAGACAGTCTCTCCTCAACAAGATGAGTTTATAATCTAGTCTAATACACGTAATCATATACACATACTCATGTAAATCACATTTGCTCTATCTTAATAGTTAGAAACAAGCCATATTTATTTGTCAATTATAGCTCAATAAATCTGGGGGCAGGGAGATAAAGGAAGTCACAGATTCCATCTACATTCAAGGTGGAAGGGACTACACAAGCACATGTACCTTAAGAGTCTGTCTACAATATTACTCAAGAGAAGTGAAACATATGTCCACACAAAAACTTGTACACAAATGTTCTGTACACAAATAGGTCTAATTATTTACATTAAGCCAAAAACTGAGAAAAGAAAATCCTCAAATATCCATCAATAGGGACTGACTTCCTGGTTGCCCAGTGGTTAAGACTCTGTGTTTCCACTGCAGGTTCAATCCCTGGTCAGAGATCTAAGATCTAGCATGCCACATAGCATAGCGGAAAAAAAAAAAAAATCAACAAGTGATATATCCATACAAGGGAAACCTCAGCAGAAAGACACCACCAGTTGATACATGCAACAACATGGATGAATCTCAAAATAATTATGAGTGAAATAAGTCAGGCAAAAGAGAATACATATTATATGATTCATTTGAACAAAATTCCAGAAAATGTAATCTATAGTGACAAAAAGTAGATCAGCAGTTGCATGGGAAAAGTGAAGGGAGGAGGAGACCATCAATAATCAAGGGGCAATAAGGAAATTTCTGCAGTGATAAATAGTATCTTCATTACCTTGGTTGTAATGATGATTTCACAGGTATATATGCATGTCAAAATCATCAAACTGTGCATTTAATTCTGGATAGTTTCAGTTCAGTTCAGTCACTCAGTCGTGTCCGACTCTTTCTGACCCAATGGACTGCAGCATACCAGGCCGCTCTGTCCATCACCAATTCCCAGAGTTTACTCGAACTTACATCCATTGAGTCAGCAATGCCATCCAAGCATCTCGTTCTCTGTCATCCCCTTCTCTTGCCAATCTTTCTCAGCATAAGGGTCTTTTCCAGTGACTCAGTCCTTCACATCAGGTGGCCAAAGTATTGGAGTTTCAGCTTCAACATCAGTCCCTCCAGTGAATATTCAGGATTGATTTCCTTTAGGATGGACTGGTGGGACCTCCTTGCAGTCCAAGGGGCTCTCAAGAGTCTTCTCCAACACCACAGTTCAAAAGGATTAATTCTTCAGCACTCAGCTTTCTTCATAGTCCAGCTCTCACACCCATACATAACTAGTGGAAAAATCATAGCCTTAACTAGACATACCTTTGTTGACAAAGTAATGTCTCTGTTTTTTAATATAGCTGTCTAGGTTGGTCTAGTTGCTGTCTATCTTTTCTTGCAAGGCGTAAGCAACTTTTCACGTCATGGCTGCAATCACCATCTGCAGTGATTCTGGAGCCCCCCAAAATAAAGTCTGACACTCTTTCCACTGTTTCTCCATCTATTTGCCATGAAGTGATGGGACCAGATCTTCCTCTTCTGAATGTTGAGCTTTAAGCCAACTTTCTCACTCTCCTCTTTCACTTTCATCAAGAGGCTTTTTAGTTCCTCCTCACTTTCTGCCATAAGGGTGGTGTCATCTGCATATCTGAAGTTATTGATATTTCTCCCAGCAATCTTGATTCCAGCTTGTGCTTCATTCAGCCCAGCATTTCTCATGATATACTATGTATATAAGTTAAACAAGCAGGGTGACAATACACAGTCCTGGCCTACTCTTTTTCCTATTGTTGTTTCATGTCCAGTTATAAATGTTGCTTCCTGACCTGCATACAAAATTCTCAAGAGGCAGGTCAGTTATCATCCCATCGCTCAGAATTTTCCACTGTTTGTGCTGATCCACACAGTCAAAGGCTTTGGCATAGTCAATAAAGCACAAGTAGATGTTTTTCTAGAACTTTCTTGCCTTTTCAATGATCCAACAGATGTTGGCAATTTGATCTCTGGTTCCTCTGTATTTTCTAAAACCAGCTTGAACATCTGGAATTTCACAGTTCACGTACTGTTGTAGCCTGGCTTGGACAATTTTGAGCATTACTTTACTAGCATGTGAGATGAGTGCAATTGTGCGGTAGTTTGAGCATTCTTTGGCATTGCCTTTCTTTGGGATTGGAATGAAAACTAACCTTTTCCAGTCCTGTGGCCACTGCTGAGTTTTCCAAATTTGCTGGCATATTGAGTGCAGCACTTTCACAGCATCATCTTTCAGGATTTGAAATAGCTCCACTGGAATGCCATCACCTCCACTAGCTTTGTTCGTAGTGATGCTTTCTAAGGCCCACTTGACTTCACATTCCAAGATGTCTGGCTCTAG
>SJYC01125372.1:0-19329 GCA_006408675.1 Madoqua kirkii | reverse complement strand
TCAACTGGAATTCCATTACCTCCACTAACTTTGTCCATAGTGATGCTTTATAAGGTCCACTTGACTTCACATTCCAGGATATCTGGCTCTAGATGAGTGATCACACCATTGTGATTATCTGGGTCCTGAAGATCTTTTTTGTACAGTTAGAACAATTATTATAAATTTTTAAAACTAATTTTTAAAACATATCAGTGAATGTTCTTGGTTATAAATAACAGAATCCACTCTAGGTAGCTTAATCATAAAAGACTGTATAGAAAATTATCAGATAGCTCACAGAATCTCTAAAGGGTCAAGAGTATAAAATCCCAAAATGATCTAGGTGTCTTCAACACACCATGAGGCTATCGTAGAAAAATCCATCAGTTTGCCCATTGTTCACTTCTCATGTCAGTAGGGACCTAGGTAGAAGTTGCAACCAAGGACCCAAGGACTCCCTCTCCATGCTCAATAGAAGTTATGAGTCTCTATGAATGGTTGCTGATTCAGAGTGGTTGCCTCTGCCTACACGTCTAGTGTACGATCTGTTCATTGTGACCTAATGAAAATTATTAACTTCTTGGGAGTCTGAGAAGTACAGATGTTTAGCTTTCTATGCTCTGTAGTATAGGAGACAATCTCAAAGGATATTGGAATAGATGTCCAAGTAATTCATCAATACAGGGGTTGGAAAAAAAATTTAAAGTCTTCTACTGCAAAAAAAGTCTCATCTCTTCTACCCAACTCTCCTCAGTATCATTTCTCAGGATCAACTCTTTTCAATTATTTTTGTCTGTTTTTTCTGTATCCATTTTTCTTGTTTCTTATATTTAATTTTATATACTATCTGTCATCCAAGTATTATGGGAAGGAATCTTCAGCTCATTCATTTTCCACTTTGCTCATTCCATCCTGTTGTGTCCTTCAGTTACTAAGTTGTGTCAGATTCTTTGTGACCCCATGGACTGCAGCACACCCGACTGCTCTCTCTTCTGCTATCTCCCAGAGTTTGCTCAAATTCAGGTTCATTTAGTCAGTGACGATATCCAACCTACCAACACAATTATATCACAAATTTTGCTTATATCAATAACCAGAGTTCATATCGTTATCCATTTTTCTTGTTTCTTATATTTAATTTTATATACTATCTGTCATCCAAGTATTATGGGAAGGAATCTTCAGCTCATTCATTTTCCACTTTGCTCATTTCATCCTGTTGTGTCCTTCAGTTACTAAGTTGTGTCAGATTCTTTGTGACCCCATGGACTGCAGCACACCCGACTGCTCTCTCTTCTGCTATCTCCCAGAGTTTGCTCAAATTCAGGTTCATTTAGTCAGTGACGATATCCAACCTACCAACACAATTATATCACAAATTTTGCTTATATCAATAACCAGAGTTCATATCGTTATGACAATTATTATTTACTGCTGAAATTACCTTTCCTTGTTCAGTTTTTTAAGGTTTTTTTTTTTAAAAATATATGGACTGGTTTTAAAACCTTTATTGAATTTGTTACAATATTGTTTCTATTTTACAGTTTTTTGCTCTGTGACCAGGAGGCATGTGGAATCTTAACTCCCCTGTGAGGGATCAAACACCTTGCATTGGAAGGCAGAGTCTTAACTGGGCCACCAGGGAAGTTCCATCCTTATTCAATTTTTTGATCTTAGAATTATTTGATCTTTCTTTATTCACAAGGTATTCATATATATGCATATACTCTTATCCTTATTTTTATATACTCCATTAGATTTTTTATGATAGTGATTTTAGGTGTTCAAATATTTCAAAGAATGTATTAGTTCCATTTCGCTCTCTGAAGAACTCCCTTTCAGGACTCTCTACTTAACCGGCCTCAGTGTGGACTGGTTGTTTTTTGTTGGAGAGTTCTCTGAGTCCTTGTGATTTTTTAGATGTCTCTTATTTCTCCCTCCTTCATTTATAGAGTCAATGAGCATAAAATTTTAAGGCCGTCAGAATTTTAAAGACATTTCTCCATCATTATCTATGTTCTGCCATGCTTTTAAGAAGTTCAATGGAATTCTAATTTTTCTCTCTGGAAACAATTAGAGTTTTCACCTCTTGTGTTCTAAAAATTCACACACAAATGATGTGCTTTGATGTTGAGTTTCTTCTTCATTTTTGATAGACACTCCATGTATCCTTCTAATCTATAGAATTATGTCCTTCAGTTCTGGGACATTTTCCTGTGTTACCTCTTAATTTCTTCTCCACATTTTTCTTCTGGTCTCTCTTTCTAGAATTACTATTAGTCAGATATTAGACATCTTAGCGGAGAAGGCAATGGCATCCCTCTCCAGTGCTCTTGCCTGGAGAATCCCAGGGACAAGGGAGCCTGCCATCTATGGAGTCACCCAGAGTCTGACATGACTGAAGCAACTTAGCAGCAGCAGCAGACTCTTACACTAATCCTCTTAGTTTCTTATATTTTCACTTCTATTTCAGAGCTTTTGTTTTCTAGTGATTTTCTGAATGCACTAATAAAACTTTTGTGGCAAGCAGATTGTAAGTGGCCCCTATCATGTTTTAGGTCATTCCACCAGAAAAACCATTTACTGATATTCAAATGTTTACATGGTACCCTCCCCTTCAGTGTGACTGGGTCCTAGAACTCGAATCCGATTCGAACCAATGGAATGTGACTAGGTGTATAGCATTCATATGATCATCACTTTGAGTGTGATTGCATGAAAGTGTAGCTCCCACCTTTCTGGGAACTTTTTCTCTTCCCACTGGTGACTTTGAAGAGACAAGCTGCCATGAATCCTACAACTGTAAGGAAATGAATTTTACAGGCTATTTGAAGGAGCTTAGAATTGGATCTTCCCCCAGTCAAGCTCTGATCAGAACCTAGTTCTGGCTAACACACTTATTGTTGCCTTGTGAGATCCTCAGCAGAGGACACACCTAAGTTGTGCCTAGACTCCTGACACACAGAAGCTGTGAGTTTCAAAATATGTGTGTTTTTAAGCCATAGAATTTTTGGTAATTAGTTTTGCAGTATATAAAATTATATATTTTCCTATGAATTTTAAATTTGGGCTATTATGTTTATCATTTCTAAAGTCTCTCTTTTGCTTATTATCCTCTCTCTCTCTTAAAGTAACATCCTATTCTTGTTTCACGGATGTGATATCTTTTTCCTTTGTCAATTTATTTCTTGTTCTATTGTCTCTGTTTAACTCTAGCTTTCTGGGTATGTGTGTGTTTAATTTCTAACTTTTCTAAGATGTTGGTTGATGTTCAGTGATATTTCATATTTAAGAGTGATACTCAAATAAGCTGATGAGAAGATCGGTATATGGGAACGGCCATTAAATTGGTATCCTTCACTGCAAAGTAATCTACTAGCGAGGCAACTGTTTCACTGGAGAACTCCCAGATGTCAGTATTTAATAATCTTTTCTCTGGGGCCATTTATTTCCCCAAAGAAGACCCTGTTATCTTTTTCTGGACACTACCAGTCTTCTGTGAGGGAGAGAGAAAAAGGATGGGTGAGTTCTTTATTTACACAAAGTTCAGTTCAGTCACTCAGTCATGTCCAACTCTTTGCGACCCCATCAACTGCAGCATGCCAGCTGATGGACAGCCTTCCCTGTCCATCACTAACTCCTGGAGTCCACATAAACCCATGTCCATTGAGTCGGTGATGCCATCCAACCATCTCATCCTCGGTCATCCTCTTCTCCTCCTGCCCTCAATCTTTCCCAACATCAGGGTCTTTTCCAGTGAGTCAGCTCTTCACATCAGGTGGCCAAAGTATTGGAGTTTCAGCTTCAAAATCAGTCCTACCAATGAACACGCAGGACTGATCTCCTTTAGGATGGACTGGTTGGATCTCCTTGCAGTCTAAGGGATGCTCCAATGTCTTCTCCAACACCACAGTTCAAAAGCATCAGCTTTTTTTGCTCAGCTTTCTTTATAGTCCCACTCTCATATCCATACATGACACAAAGACCTTCATTTATTTATTTTCTTTTTAGCCCCATGGCCCCATGCAACTCCAGTCTTTAGTTGGCCTAGTTTCCTGAATTCAGAGGTTTCTAGGTTACTTTCTTAAAAAAATAAATTTTTAAGGGTCAAGTTAAGTCAGGTATTCCTGGAGTTCCAGTTATCTCTTCTTGCATGAAAAACCACTCTAAAACTTAGTGGCTTTTAAACATATTATCTGTCATTGTTCTGTGCATTGACTGAATCCAGGTGTTTGTAGGTATGTCCAGTCACTAAGCCATGTCCAGTTCTTTTAGACCCCCTGGACTGAAGCATGCCAGGCTTCCTTGTCCTTTTCTATCTCCAGGAGTTTGCTAAAACTCATGTCCATTGAGTTGGTGATGTCATCCAACCATCTCATCCTCTGTCTCTCCTTTCTCCTCCTGCCCTCAGTCTTCCGCAGCATCAGGGTCTTGGCCAGCTAAATAATTCTTAATTGGGTTAGAGGTTTCTCATGCTAAAACAGTCAGATCGCACTTGGGACTGGAATCATCTGAAGGCTCAACCAGTGTAAATGCCCCAGTGACTCCCTCAGATGTTTGGCAGTAGATGCTGGCTACAGCTGGAAGCTGAGTTTCAAGTGATCCTTTAGTGTGTCTTAGGCTTTTATGAACATAGTGGTTAGGTTCCAAGAAAAAAAAAAAAAGGAGAAAGCTGCCAGTTCTTGAAAACTATACTGTGTCACTCCTACCATTGTCAATTGGTCAAAGCAAACTAGACTTGCCCAGATTCAAGAAAGGGTGTGTCCCTACCTCTTGATGAAAAGAGTGTCAAGTAATCTGTGACCATCTTTAACTTACCACACCTGACTTTACTGGCTGGGAAGGGACATGGGGGTTCAGCCCTTCTGCATATGGACCGAGATTCCATCTCCTTGTGTCCAGCCTTGCAAATTGCTGTGCCATCTCTCTTCTGATGCATCTTGTCTCAGAGCTTTGATTCTCTTAGGATTTTTAATTCAATTTTAAACTTCTTCCATTGTGATGTCAATGTTCACACTCCTGTCTGCCATCCATTTCCTAAAAAATTTACTGAAATCACTCAATTGCTATTGTCTCTTTTTTTCTTATTCTTTGTCCTTTTATGGTCATACCCTTTTACAGTTTTTACTTTCATTTTAGAGGATTTCCACAAGAAAGAAATGATGTAGTGCATTTTTCTGAGTTCAACAAAAAATTATACCCCTTGTTACTTGTTAGCAAGTTGACTTTGCAGAGTGCTTTAAAATTTACAAATGTACTTTTGCATACATCATATTGTTTGATTCTCATTAATTTTGAAAGAAAGGCAGGACAGATATTTAAATTATCTCTGTTTTAGAGGTGAACAAGCTAAAATCAGAGACACAAAATGATTTGTACAATGTTGCACATGTGATTTGCTTTCACTTAAATCCTCTAGAGAAATGTTCTGGAATTAAGTTTAAAGGACAAGGGCAAGTCAAAACTTGTGTTTTTATTTGAGGGGGAGGGTGCTGTACATGGAGTTCAGAAAAAATAGAATTGGTATAGCACTGAAGCAGTCATGTCACAATCCAGAATTTTTATATAAATGGGTAGCTGTGGTGGGTGAGTCAGGAACCTATTTAGTAACGAAATAGGAAGATTTTCACAACCTAGTTCAGCTTCCTATTCAGGCCACACTGGTGATTTTGTTCACTTGATCCACATGCTGGAATGTGAATTTTTTCCCACATCTCTTCACAGGAGCCCATTTTGGCTGTTCTTAGGGTAGTGACTGAGTTTCAAAGAGGAAGACCCTATAATGTCTCCCAGGCATACTACAAAGGAAACATAAGTCAGCAGACAGTTGGATCTGGATCTGGGCCAGGATAACTCGACTCTTCTTGTAGAAGGTGCCATGGGATCTCTAGTGATGGCAGGTGATGGAAGAAGAGGGTCCCCTCAGCTTTATGTCTTGCCTGAAAGATGATAACCATGCTAATAAATTTAGTGCCACATTCTTTACAGTGTGCTCATCCGACCCCTAGAATAAGGCCATAAACCATAATGGGGTCCATGATGCTTTCAATTATTAGACATTCATTTCTGCTCTTCAATTTCTTTCTATGCTGCCCAAATTGGCTTCACTGATGTGCTTTCTGGAGGGCAAGGGTGGAAAAAAATGTCTACTTTTTAGAAATCTGAGAAAAAGTATATGTTTATCAATATAAAACCTAGACTCTCTAATGGGGGAAAACATAACATTTTGTCATTGTATCCACAATAAATACATAGACATATAATGAACAGAGCCTATTTGTAGGCATTCCTGGGTCATTTCAGAGCCATAGGCTATTTTATATTATCACCAGCTTCATTAACAGAAGTATTAAGTTTTTCTTTTAGTAGATAGAAGTTAGGATTTGTGTAACCCTATTTCTCAGGCTTTTCTGAGAGCAGGAAGGAATCCAGAAAAGAGTTTATGGGATGTGGCACAGAGCCCCAGAGAGAGGCTGAGTTTGTTAGGAAAAAAGCAAAAAGAAAAGTCACTGCTAAAAGAAGATACTTTATTTGGGTTTCTTGCCCTGATATTCAACACTGAAAAATTACCTTTCCAGTTCTTTGAAGCAAGGCTGGAAAGGTTAGTTTCATCCCTGCTGGTCTCTCCCTCTACATTTTATTAAACATTTCAACTCTTCCTTGCCTTTCCAGACACACTGTCAAAACTTGAATATCAGATCCATACCACAATCTCACTTCTGATGTTCTCTCATGATTCAAGTGAAACTGGGCAGTACTCTCAAAACAGAATTAAAGAACCATTAATGTTAATGGAATACTAAATGTAAAAATTCCAACTCCTCCCAGAAACTGAAGACCCTTTGATATCCTACTCTGAGATCTTGTTGTGCAATAAAATTAAAATTTCCCCATTTACTCTTATCTCTCACCCAGGATTCTGTCTGTGAATGACAGTCTTTCATCAGCACAAAAAAAAAAAGAGGCATATTCAGGGACAAATGAACAAAAATTACAGAAGAGACTCCAGTCTCTTGGAGAAGATTATCAGCTAGGATTACTCCAAATCTCTTAATGATTCTCTTCTTTTTAACTTTTGGTTGGCCAAGAACCTGTCTCCTAAAAGACTGGGATAGGGCAGAATAGATGAGGAGAAGAGAAGACAAAATTTTGATTTGTTTTGGAAGTTTCCAGAAGGCCCTCAGTGAAGAAGACCAAAGTTAGAAGGACACTGTGGTGGAAGGGACATAGACAAAGGACTGAATAATATCAAGCAATCTGTGGGGATCCTTTAGTAGAAACCTCGTCCATTACTGGAAAGTGAGTGGGGAGTTAGTGTGTAATGGGGACAGAGTTTCAGTTTAGGAAGGTGAAAAGTTTGGCAGACGGATGATGGTAAGAGTTGCGCAACAATGTGAATGTACTTAGTGTCACTGAAATATCCAGTTAAATATGGTTCAAATAGTATGTTTTATGTTGTGTGACTTTCACCACAATAAAATTTTATTTTTTTTAAAAGAGAGTGAACCATGTTAGTAGTTGAAGAATGCTGCTGGGAGCTTTGTGTGATGTACCCCACACAGAACCCCTGTTGCCATTTCTGCAGTTGTTTCTAGACTGTTGTGGGTGATGAACAGGAGAGGAGAGAGAGGGTGGTGTTGAGGTGCCAGAGAACCAGAAAAAATTCTTAATTATGGTTCTTACCTTTCTGCTTGCTCCCCTCAGTCTGGGAGAAAAATACTCTGCATTTCGTGTTATTAGCTCATGAAAGCCAATGAAATTAGAGCCAAGCACCCAGGTGGCATAATGGTAAAGAATGTGCCTGCCAGTGAGGAGACGTGAGTTTGATCCCTGGTTTGGGAAGATGCCCTGGAGTAGGAAGTGGCACCCCACTCCAGTATTCTTGCCTGGAGAATCCCATGGACAGAGGAACCTGGCAGGCTACTGTCCATGGCGTCCCAAGAGTCGGGCACGGCTGAGCACAAGCACTGACTAAGTGAGGAATCCCTAGTTTTGAACATTAACGGTGGCCTTTAAATTGCTGTAATTCCCTCAACAGTGTGACAAGGGAGATCTTTTTCATGTAATTTAGAACTGAATCTTGTATAGAGTTTGTACAGATATTAAGCAAATTGCACAGTTGACAACTGCAAAGTTGACCTTTTTCTCAAAACTGTTTTTATGAAATATTTATGGTAGGCTTCCCTTATGGCTCAATTGGTAAAGAATCTGCTTGCAATGTGGGAGACCTGGGTTCGATCCCTGGGTTGGGAAGATCCCCTGGAGAAGGGAATGGCTGCCCATTTCAGTACTCTGGACTAGAGAATTCCATGGACTATACAGTCCTTGGGGTCGCAAAGAGTTGGACACGACTGAGTGACTTTAACTTCATTTCATATGGTAGGACAAACCTGTGCTTTTATAACCAAAATGGAGGAAAATAAGCACATGAGTTTTCAACTAAACATTGTTACTCAGTTTTAAACCGTGATTTGGGTAAAACAGATTTGAATAATCTAACATGGATATACATCCTCAATTATGAAGTTAGGTTTGCAAACCGAAAGTTCTCGCTTTGGGGGAGGGGACTGCAGAAGAGGGGTCAGTGGACTCGACCACATGATGATAAGGTGGTCATGGCTTTGAGCCCTTGAAGGCCTTGCATGTGACCAGAGAGGGGTAGGGTTGAACTTGGTACATATTTAGGTGACCCTGTGGAATTTATTTTCAAAAGTACCAGGTTTGACTGATTCATCCAACATGCTTCCCTAGGAGCTAAAAAGCCCTGTTCTCTAGACCCCAAATCGGAGAGAGTGGGTGTATCTAGTGACTGGTAGGTAACGTGATCTGCCTTTTGTAGCAAGCCAGAAGCCAGATGTCCCCTCCCCTTTGATCTGAATAACACTTTAGGCTGCAGACAATAAGATTGGTTTTAAATTTATTGTCTCTTTGATTTCTGCATTCTAATGCTTTTTAAATTCTTTACACAAGACAGGGCTATATATAGGCAACTGGGGTGGTTCAATGGAGGCCAAAAAAATGCCAGTAGCTTTTGAGAAGTGCTGGGCAGAGGCTCATGCATATTTCTCTGCAAGGAAACAAAGACAACTTACTTGCGGGTAGGAACCTTTTTCTTTTCCATGCGTTTTACTCCAAAAGAAAGTTTCCCACTCCTGGTTCCAGCCAGATTTGTGGAAAAGTTCCTTGCCAAATTCTCCCCTTGCCAAAGCACTAAAGCAGAAGAATCCAGTTTAAGGGAAGGAACCTAACATCAGAATGTCTTCCTCTGTGAAGCGTCTATAACCTTCACTGCACTTAATGATTTATTGCTGGCCTTGGTGGTGGAGCCTGTGTGAGGCTGTCAGCTGAGGCCACGGGCTTGATTTCATTAGTTCTGCTGAGGGTGGAGATGTAAATATCTGAATCCAACTTCACTCCCTCAGAAGGGTTAAATTGTTAAGTATTTGGGAATCTCCTTCAACTAAGTGAGCAATACCAACAAGGTCATCAAATGGGTAAAAATGCTTGGTCCAGTTCCTCCCCCAAAATGGATCAAACCACAGAAAACTGCCCCAAGAAGTCTGCCTGTTCTAGGAAGAGCACCAACAGGATGGCAGTGGAAGGGGTTCACGTCTCCACATGTTTGCAAAGCAGCTTTGTGATCTTGAGTCAGGCATGGCTTGCCTTCATCTCCGTTTTTTGAGCTAAAAGGATGAAGATGTTCTTGGAAGTCTTGTAACTAGCCTGAAATGAAGGGGAAACCAGGACTGAGATCTCATAGTAGCTGCTCCAGCACTCGCTCTGCCTGGTAAGACCTGCCCTTGTCTCTCTGTTTGTGGGTCGTGAGAACCAGGGCTGGTTTTGTCTGTGGGGTGGCTTTGCAAATGGATACAGTCATTACAGCAAAATTCTGATTCTTCTCCCCAAGAATCCTCTGTGAACTTCTCCAAGAAGAAAGGACAAGCCGTGCAAGGACTCAGTGAGGTGAGGAATAAGAAAACATCAAAAGCTCATTTCCCCTGCCTTCTGAGACTGCAGCTTACCTTTGCAGCGTGGGAGCAGAGTCCCAGAGAATCCCTTTTGTGTAGCACATCCATCTGATTTTCCAGGCCGTCTTCAATCAATTCCTTGGATATCAGGCATTAAGCTAGAAAGCACTTTTTTTCCTCTCCTTTATGGTTATGAAATATGAAGGATAGCCACAGCTGAAGCTTTTAAGCCTGATGGGGATGGCTCCCTAGAGAGGCTCTTACAAACTTAGAGGATAGTCAGGAAGGGCTGTGAGGTTGGAAAAGCACTTCCAAAAAAAAAAAAAAAACATCCTGTGAAGTCAGCAACTACAGGGTAATATCCTAACAGGCATACCTGGAGACAGACTCCCAGGCCCAGTCACGGAACTGTTGATGTGGCTGGATTCGCTCATGTTTTAAAGAGAGGTGTGTTAAAGTGACTGCTTCAAGGTGTCCTTTCAGACCTGTCTCTTCTCTACACTTTCATCCTTTTTCAATAAATCTTAGAATTCTTCCTATCTGAATGAAGACTTCCAATATGTTGAATGAATGACTAGCAGGTTCCAACTACATGATCAAATTGCTTTAGATGGCCTGAGAAAGAACCATATAGAGACCATGGGATTTTATCCCAAAGGCTCAGAACCTGTTTTTACTCATTTTCTGAGAGTTAGCCCCAATTCTTCCCTCTGACTCCCAGTCTGGCAGATAGAATGGGAGAATTGGGTGCTTCCCATGACAGGGTCTGGGCTACAGGTGACACGGTGCCGTGAGCAGGGAAGCAGGGTGCCACTGTAATTCTGCGTGAGGGAGAGATCACTGCTGGGAACGGAGGTTTACAGTTCAGGATGGTCTGTCCAGTCGGTCCTCGGGTTCAAATGCATACAAGATTGCAAAGGAGCCTGAAAATTCTGTTGTCAGGCCTTGTCCCAGTCAAAACACGAAGAAGGTAGCTGGGGACGCCATTTAAATTGAGATCCCCTGATACACGTGGATAGCACGTAAAGAATATGCTAGTGCTACTGTCTTACAGAGTATAGCAACTTGTTCTTTCTAAAGTGCTGATGTCTGACCCCATTAGAGTCTCATCACTCCATGAGGTAGAGAAGTGAATGCATCTTCGGCAGATTGAGAGATCAACATTCTGAAAGGTCCAATGACTTGCCTGAAGTCACAGTGATAAGAACCCAGCCTTATAAATTAGCGGTGAAGTGAAGTGGCTCAGTCATGTCCGACTCTTTGTGACCCCATGGACTGTAGCCTGCCAGGCTCCTCCATCCATGGGGTTTTCCAGGCAAAAATACTGGAGTGGGTTGCCATTTCCTTCTCCAGGAGACCTTCCCAATCCAAGGATGGAACCCAGGTCTCCCGCATTATAGGCAGACGGTTTACCACCTAAGCCACAGGGGAAACCCAGCCTAATTTAGCGCTTTTGAGGATTCTTACCAGTTTATTTTTGCCTCGTAGTAGGATCTGTGTTAGCCTCCAAGATTCCCTGGATTGGAATGAAATTGTGGCTTCTGTGCTTTGTTTCCTTTTGGTCCTTTTTAAGATGTCTTACATACACACAGAAAAACACACAACGCAAAGTTAATTTTATTGAATCACTAGAAAACAAAGAATTACATGACACTTCTAGCACCACGGAAGCTTTCTGCGCTGCCTGGAGAAGCTGTGTAGGTGTGAGACAGGATCCTGCGTTTACCTGGGCTCCACTTGGCTGGATGTTCTGCTGTCACTGTTGTGAAATTCTTAATAATTTATGAACAAGGGACCCTATATTTCATTTTGCACTGGGCCTATATTTCATTTTGCACTGGGCCTATAAATTATGTGTCTGGTCACGCGCCTGCCTAGTCATGTTGCCTCCTCCAAAGTAACCATTATCCTAATTTTGATGGGCTAACTCTTTGTATAGTTTTATTACCACAGTATGATATGTAAACATTATGGTTTGTTTTACTTCTGAATTTTATATAAATGGAATAATAGGGCATATTTTGTGTGTATGGCTTCTTTGTCAGCCTTGTGTGTGAGTTTTATCTGTTTTATTTGCAGCTGACATTCAGTTGTATCATTATCTAACATTAATATATATCACAATATTTCATTATACTTTGGATGGAAATTTGAGTATTTTTTTTCAGTTTTGGCTATTATTAATCAAGCTGCTATAAACATTGTTGTGTATGCATCCTTGTACAAAAATACATTCACTTCTGTTGAGCATTTTCCTAAGATGAAATGGCTAGGTCAGAAAGTATGTTTGCTCAGCTGTAGCAGACAATGCCACACTTTTCCTAAAGTAGCTTCTCAATTTACATTCTCTACCAGCATAAGAGAACTTCCTCACTCTGCATTCTCATCAGCAATGGGTATTATCTATCTTTTAATTTCAACCCTTCTTGTGGTTGTATTAAATCATAGTGATAACTCATTGTGATTTTAATTTGGATTTCCCTGATCAGTAATAAATTTGAGTATTTCTTCATAAATGTATTGGGCATCTGAATAAACTCATTTGTCTAGTTTCTTACTGATTTTTTTTTTAATATTTATTTATTTAGCTGTTTTGGGTCTTGGTTGAGACACGCAGGAGCTTAGTTGTGCATGTGGGATCTAGTTCCCTGACCTGGGATGGAACCTGGGCCCCCTACATTGGGAGTTCAGAGTCTTAGCCACTGGGCCACCAAGGAAGTCCCATTTTTCACTGATTGTTGTATTATAATATTTGGGGTCTTTTCATAAGAATTTATGGGAGATCATTATGTATTCCGGGTGGGAGTCCTTTATCAGAAATGTGTACTGCAGATATCTTTCCTGGTCTGTGCCTCAAAAATATTGAAACCGTGGCTTGAATCCATTTCACCTGCCTTCACTAATGAAGGTAGTTTTAAGACTTGCATGTCCTCCAGGCAGCACATAGTCTAAGACGTTTGCTCAAGTTATTTTCCAGAAACTAGGAGTGTCAGCTGCATCTAGTTTGACCTGAGCTGGTTAAAACTAGATGGGACCATCTATCCTCCAACTGGGCATGCAGGTGTAAAGGCCTCTAGCATAGTTATATCTGGGCATAATGATAGTTACCACACCTTTTTCTTTCTTTAAAAAAAATTTTTTTTATATTTATTTATTTGGCCCTGCTAGGTCTTAGTTGAGGCACATGGGATCTAGTTTCCTGGTCAGGGATCAAACCTGGGCCCCCTGCATTAGGAGCACAGTCTTAACTGCTGGACTACTAGGGAGGTCCTGCCACACCTTTTCCCCATCACCTTTTCCCATGCTCCCACAGCCCAGATCAACCTGCTTCATTATTAGTTGTTCCATAAATACCTCAGCAAAATGCCTGCGGGGAGGTGGATTTGAAATTTGTTTTCCCATTTCCTCACTTGGCTGCCTTATGAATAAACCCTGTCTTTGTTGTAAACTTCCATGTCTCAGTGTCTTGGCTTGCTGTGCATGAGAAAGACAAACCTGGTTTGGTAAGAAATTTAGTGAGCAGTTCAGGATGTAAGTCCAGATGGTCATTTTGCCTGTGGTCTGTCAACCCCTTGGTGGTATTGGGAGTGTGTGGATGAGTCTAAGCATCTGCCTGGTCTCTTTGGTCCAGGGACTGTCCTCAGAATTTCCCCAGGGAGGTGCCGTTGACCTTGGGTGCTTAGTTTTGTCTTACAGCAGAGAGATGGGTTTTGGGTTTCTGTGTTGGGAAGACGTCCTTGGATGAGCAACTTGGTTGAACTTGCATCTGTGCCTAGATTATTGTTGTGATTCCCATCAGATTGTGGGTTGGAGGCCCACCTGGTGGGACTTTGGTAGATGACATAAAAGGTTACAGCTGCTGAGGTATTCTGTGCCCAGGTCAGAAGCCGGGGGCTCTGGTTTTTGGTTTTGCTTCGGTCTTCTTTGTCCATCTGTGTCTGATTATCTTAATTGTTAAGAATTGGCTACTGGGGATATAGCTTCTTGGTGCTTAGAGCAAGGACCTTTAGAAAGATTTCATTGTTGTGACCACCTGGAAGCCAAGCTCCTTCAAAATGGGAAAGTTTAACCCTCCCTTGAAGCCACCTAGGTTGCATTCTCCAAAACTGGATGACTTTCAGTTATGGTATTGTGAAAAAAACTACAAAAATATGATGAAATACACACACACACACACACACACACATATATATATATATATGTTTTTGATATCATGGCATGGCCAAAATATCATTTAGACTTGGAGCAAAATGGCCTCAAAATGGATCCTTAAATTGCATTACAATTTCACAACCAGACTTATTTTGTAAACGAGAAGAAAAACGGGGTGAAATACCTTACGGACAGTCTTTTATGTAATTAGAATATGTCTGTTTTGCCTGATGCTAATGAAATGGAGGCCAGCTTGCTGTTAGTTTCTTCTCCACCCTTGTATAATAGCACTGCTGCGCCTTCCCTGCCCAGTACCTGAGTCACAGCCTTAGGCTTGTCCTCTTCCCCAGTCTCTGAGGATTAAGAAATAGAAATAGTCTCCCCTCTCAAAGATGCAAGGGCACTTAATTTGGCCAGAGAGTTATCTAAACTTAGATGGGGTAATATCCACTAAAGGCAAATCACACACATTGGGGGTGTGAATGCTGAAGCTGGGCAGCCCACAGGATTGATCTGGGTCTACACCCCCTTTTCAGCTTTGGATTTATTTAACTGGGAGAACCCTCTGCTGAATCACAGAGAGTGGAGCATCTTTTTTGATCGATTTTTGCAACCCACAACCCAATCTGTGCAAATGTTCAGAATTCTCTAAAGACATTCCTCACTTGAGAAATATATAGAATGGTGCTGGATGAAACTAGGGAGGCAGCAGATCAATTTCATACAGAAACCCCTGGCAACACAGTTTGGGCTGCTGCAGGCATAGCTATGCCAACAGCAGATCCTAATTAGGATGTAATGTTGGGGATAGGGCCGAAGTTGAAAACAGTCAAGATAGTATTCTCATGAAATTGTGAAGAAGGGTGCAAAATCCAGAAAGACTTAGTAAAGTACAGGGAGCAAAATAGAAACTGACTGAGGAGACTTCAGATTTCTAGAAAGGGTCTTAAAATCCTATAGGCTATATGCAGATACAGACCCTGAAGCCCCAGAGAATTCAAAGATGGTTAATGACTTTCATTGGTCAGAGCATTCCTGATACACAGAATAAATTGCAAAAGGTGGAAGGGACTTTAGGAATGCCTCTGTCTCAACTTCTTCAAATTGTCTTCAAAGTTTTTAATGGCAAAGATGAAGTTTAGGAGAAAAGGGAACAGTGTAGAGCGAAATAGTACCCTCCTGGCAGCTTCCTTAACGTGAGGAAGAGCTGGACCAAATTGAGGGACCCCCACGAGGGGCTTGGCAAGAGGTGGGTGGTTCCAAACCCCACACTTCCGCTGAAATAGGGCACTGGATAGTGGGACCCCACCAGAGTGCATATTACGAAGAGGAGGAATGCTGGGAAAGGGACTGTTCCAAGTAAGACTCTTGAAAGTAAACAAGATGCCTGAGCTGAGGATGGCAGTCACCTCTTGGTCATTCCTAGGACAGGGCCAGGGGCTTCTCTAAATTCTGTTCAGTCCATCACTAACTCCAGGTGACTGTGACAGTGGGAAATCAACTTTTTAATTTTTTAGTTGATATGGAGGCCATTTACTAGGTTTTAGACACCTGATTTTCTAAACTTTGTTCTGAGACGATGGGATGTCTGGAGAAACCTGGAAAAAGCCTTTTCTCCAGCTGCTAGACTGTCAGGTGGGAAAAACCTACCTGAAGCATAGCTTTCTATACAATTCCCCCTTTCCCTTCTGGGATGAGATTTACCAAGTAAATTAAATACCATGGTTACCTTTGCACCTGGACAAATGGACTTGAAAGTACCAGCAGGGCAGGCTTGAGCACTGCAGTAACTGGAGGTAATGCCAACCTCCAAAACAACAGCCTGCATCCATTCGGGAAGAGACACTGCAGAAGGTGAGCGTGTAGGTACAGTCAGATGGGAGGGACCACAAAGACGACTATGCCTGCACAGGTTAGGCACTGGCTTAAGACTGTTTGTACCCCACTTAAGAGAATTGATCGAATAGATGAGATATTCATCCAGTCCTCAATACATACAATCTGCTCACTACTATGTCTTAAGATTTTTGTTGGATCACCATATTGGATTTGAAGTGTGTGTGTGTGTGTATTATATCCTTGAGCTTTGAATACCAAGAGCTGTTTGCTTTTGAAAGTGAAGATCTAGGTACACATTAAACAGTACTGCTGAATAGCACTTCCTCAGGGTCTTAAAGTTTCCTCACAATATTTAGAGAAATCCTAGGAAAAGACTGAAAGGCACAAGAGAACCCTGATCAGTATGTAGATGATCCTCTGATCACCAGTAGAACAAAGGACACCTTAAACCAAGATACAGTTTGACTTGGAACTTTTGGCTGAACAAGGTATCCAAGAAGAAAACACAAATCTTTCATCTCTCAGTTGATATTTGGGTTTTGAACTTTCACAAGGATGGAGACACTAAATCCCCAACAGAAAGGAAGCTCTAACCGTGAGTGGGGTTTTAACTACCAAGGTAAAATTGCAGAATCCTAGGGATGACTGGGTTCTGTCCTATTTGGGTCACTAACTTTGGACTTGTGAAAAAAGCACTTTCAGAAGCTCTTAAAGGAGGAGACATTGAACCTCTAGAATGAAATCGTAGAAGGATAAACATTCAGAAGACCAGCTCCACCCTCACTGGACCAGACTTTATGAGGAACACAATGGAAAATTAAAACCATGCTGCAGAAAAACCACAGCTGATATCATCCAAATCTTGGCTGGTTCCAGAACCCTATTACTGACTTGTCCAAGAGGGCAAGTGAACCCCTAACAGATCTTAAGTTCCTCTTTGGAAAGAAACCGCAAGAAAGGAATTAGGTGAATGAGACTCTGCAGTGGTGTTTTTGGGGGGAGCAAAGTAAAATGCTTCAGAAGGCTATTTAAATAACTTGTTAGGCTACCAGAATGATTTATTTTTTAGGCTTTGTTTCCAACTTCCCAGGCTTGGGAGGAAAACTCAATAACTAGGATTTCTCAAATTTTGGCAAAGCAGGTAATCTCTCTAGTGATGGGATATGTCATCTGAAACCATCTTCTGTATTTGATCATTCTGGCCCTTTGATTGGGCCTGTCATTAATTCTTCACTCCTTACTTGACTGTGTCCTCAGCTGTAACATATTGGGTAAGGCTAATCAACAGAATTGCCTGTCCCTGTGTTTTTCTTACTATGCAGAAATTTGGTTCTATCCTCACGTCCCCTGTCAAGGTTCTACTTGGTCAGGATATTGTAGACTCCATACTTAGAATAGGAAAACATTGTCCCTTCCATATTTAATACCTAAATATTTCAGCCAAACAGAGTGATTGAGGCACTCCAGTATGTAAATAGGTAAAACGCTGGTCCTTGGCTTGACCGTGTAAAATTTAACAATATGTCCTGCATTCTGTGTGCTCCCTCAGGGTACATCTTTGTCTGTGGTTTCCATTACCGATCTTGGGCCTATGAATGCCTTGACAATTGGCACAAAGGTGGTATTTGTTTATTGGGATCGAAATGTTAACTTGAAACCAGGAACAGGAAAATATTCTCAAGTGATTGCTAAATAGTTCCATTCCTCAAGGCCTGTTGGGTCTATAGCCCTATATACCCAGAGCAGTCACCCCTCTTTCTTCAAGACTGAGAAATAACCAAAAGATAGGGAGGTACCAAAACCAGGGGTCAAATGGATTTGAGACTCACATGTACAGGGTCAGGTGGTGCAGGGTAAAGAATCCACCTGCCAAGGCAGGAGACACCAGGGCTGTGGGTTCGATTCTCGGGTCGGGAAGATCCTTTGGAGAAGGAAATGGCAACCCACTCCGTATTCTTGCCAGGATAATCCCAAGGACAGAGGAGCTTTGTGCCGCAAAGACTGTTGCATAACTGAGCATGCAAGCACGCATGTGCTCCATGCAGCATGGATCCTGAACAATAAGATGTTCGCCCGACTCATTTTCCAGGAACTTGGCGTCTAAGTGGCATCTAGTTCAAGTTGGTTAGTTCTGGAGAGAACTCCTGATCTCCCAGCTAGCATGTGCGAGCATCTGCTTAGTGACTTCTTGAGTATGCAGAGGCCCATAGCTTGCTTTGCCTGTACAGAATGATGATTACTGCCTCTTTTTCTAATCACCTTTCCCCACGCTCCCTACTGCCTTTGTTCTTTATTCGTTACTCTGTAAGTATGCTGAGCCACTTGCCTTCAGGGAGGTGGATTTGGGATTTGTTCTCCTGTTTCCTTGTTTGGCTGCCTTGCACATAAACCCTCCTTAATGCAAACCTCTGTGTCTCAGTGTTTTGGCTTGCCGTGTGTAGGGAAAGACAAACCAGGTTTGGTAACAATAGCTTTTGATGAACAGATGCTCTTAGTTTTAATAGAGTAAAATTTATCAGTCTTGGTCGTTGGTAATTTTTTAATGCACTGTTTAAAAATCTTTGCTTTTGCTCAAATCATGAAGATAGATTTCTAAAGGCTTGGCTTGACTGCTTCACCTTTAACATCTAGATCTACAAAAGATCTTCAAGGGATACTTGTGTATATTATTAGCAAGAGGTCAAGTTTATTTTCCTATGCAAACACACCACTATTCAGCACCCTTTATAGCAAACATCCTTTTCCCCTTTCTCTGGAGTGCTATTGTGTCTGTTTTGAGGCTCTGTTCTACTTTTCTGTTTATCCTTGCACCAATATCACATTGCTATGATATCTGTAGTTTCAACTTTTTATATCTGAGGACTTTATAAAATACCTCTCCTCAAGAGTTTCTTGGATATCTCTTGACACTTTGCCTTTACATTCAAATATTAAATTCAGCTTGTCAAGGATTTCTTTAGTGGTCCCGTGGTTAATACTATGTTCCCAATGCAGGAGGCCCAGGTTTGATCCCTGGTCGGGGAACTAGATCCCACATGCCACAACTAAGACCCTACAGACACAATTAAAAACAAATGAGTAATCAGATTGTCAAGTTTTACAATGAATGGGATTGCACTGAAAAATTGCACTTAATGAGTTATGAGTGAATTGACAGCCTAAAATATTCAATAAATAGATATGATTACTCTACTTGTTTAGATTTTTATTCACGATGGTAATAATTATGTAGAGGTGGTACGGATTTTGTTAGATTTGTTCCTTGGTACTTAATATTTTGTTATGCTATTGAAAATGGTATTTTAAAAGTTTTATATTTACCTGCAACAAATTTTATATAAAATATATTTACGTTGTATCCAAAAACTTTATGTGATTATTCTAATAA
>SJYC01125369.1:0-33343 GCA_006408675.1 Madoqua kirkii | reverse complement strand
CAACATGGAGTCAGAATTGGCTCTTCCGTGCAACAGACAGGGTGAAAAACAAAACGGTTGTGAGCGTGCAGAATGGTTGTGAGAGTGCGAGTTGTTCACCCTGTGATTTCACAGTTGACTAGGGCTGTGGCTGCCATAGCATCACAAGATAGGGTCATGTACATATCGCTAACACAGGAAAAGATAAAAATCAAAACACGAAGTAAGGTTTCTACTGAATGTGCATCCCTTTCACACCATCATAAAGTTGACAAATCATAAGTTGAACCCTCCTAAGTCAGGGACCATCTGTGCTGACTTACTTGACTGGCCATTGCTATTCCCTCCTCAGTGCCAGGAAAGCATGGTGAGCTGCTCAAATAACTGAGCTCATTGGAGGCAGCAGGACTCAGAATCCAAGAACCTAGAGCAGAACCTGCATTCAAAACCAAAATCAGGACAAAAAAAGACATACAAATAAACCTATTCTCAAAACAGAAATAGTCACAGAGGTAGGAGACAAACTTATGGTTACAAAGTGTTACCTTTTGTATTTTTTATATAGTCGTATGTATATGACAATCCAAATCTCCCAATTTATTCCTCCATTCCCATAAGGAATATATATAAAAATAGATAACTAATATATAAAAAATAGATAACTAATAAGAGCCTACTGTATAACACAGGGAACTCTACCCAATACTCTGTAACAACCTATATGGGAATATATGGGAATAGCATCTATATGGGAATAACGATCTATATGGGAATAAGTAAGTGTAGTCACTCAGTCGTGTCCGACTCTTTGCGACCCCACAGATAGTAGCCTACCAGGTGTCTCAGTCCATGGGATTTTCCAGGCAAGAGTCCTGGAGCAGGTTGCCATTTCCTTCTCCAGGGGATCTTCCCAACCCAAGGACTGAACCCGGGTCTCCCCCATTGGAGGCAGATGCTTTACCCACTCAGCCACCAGGGAAGCCCATGTATATGTATAATTGATTCATTTAGTTGTACAGCAGAGATGAGCACAACACAGTAAATCAACTAAGCCATGCCATCCTCAGTTGCTCAGTTCAGCTCAGTCACTCAGTTGTTTCTAACTCTTTCTGACCCTTTGGACTGCAACATGCCAGGCCTCCCTGTCCATTACTAACTCCTGGAGTTTACCCAAGCTCATGTCCATTGAGTTGGTGATGCCATCCAACCATCTCATGCTCTGTTGTCCTTCTCCTCCCACCTTCACTCTTTCCCAGCTTCAGGGTCTTTTCAAATGAGTCAGTTCTTTGCATCAGGTGGCCACAGTATTGGAGTTTCAGCCTCAGCATTAATCCTTCCAGTGAATATTCAGGACTGATTTCCTTTAGGATGGACTGGTTGGGTCTCCTTGCTGTCCAAGAGACTCTCAAGAGTCTTCTCCAACACCAGTTCAAAAGCATCAATTCTTTAGCACTCAGCTTTCTTTATAGTCCAGCTCTCACATTCATACATGACTACTGGGAAAACCATAGTTTTAACTAGACAGACCTTTGTTGGCAAAGTAATGTCTCTGCTTTTTAATATGTTGTCTTTGTTGACCATAACATTTTTTACAAGGAGCAGGCATCTTTTAATTTCATGGCTGCAGTCACCATCTACAGTGATTTTGGAGCCCCAGCCCCGGACCCGAATAAAGCCTGTCACTGTTCCACTCTTTCCCCTTCTATTTCCCATGAAGTGATAGGACCAGATGCCATGATCTTAGTTTTCTGAATGTTGAGTTTTAAGCCAACTGTTTATCTCTTCTCTTTCACTTTCATCAAGAGGCTCTTTAGTTCTTCTTTGCTTTCTGCCATAAGGGTGGTGTCATCTGCATAACTGAGGTTATTGATATTTCCCCTGGCAATCTTGATTCCAGCTTGTGCTTCATCCAGCCAAGCATTTCTCATGATATACTCTGCATATAAGTTAAATGAGCAGAGTGACAATATACAGCTTTGATGCACTCCTTTCCTAATTTGGAACCAGTCTGTTGTTCCATGTCCAGCTCTAACTGTTGCTTCTTGACCTGCATATACAATTCTCAGGAGGCAGGTCAGGTGGTCTAACTCTATGCAACCCTATGAACTGTAACCTGCCAGGCTCTTCTGTCCATGGGATTTTTCAGGCAAGAATACTGAAAGAAAGAAAGAAAGTGAAGTCGCTCAGTTGTGTCCAACTCTTTGCAACCGCATGGACTGTAGCCCATCAAGCTCCTCCATCCATGGAATTTTCTAGACAAGCATACTGGAGTGGGTTTCCATTTCCTTCTCCAGGGGTTCTCCCCAACCTAGGGATCTAACCCGTCTCTCGAGTTGTGGGCAGACTCTTTACCATCTGAGCCACAAGGGAATCCTAAGAATACTGAAGTGGGTTGCAATTTCCTCCTCCAGGGAATCTTCCCAACCCAGGAATTTAAACTGCATCTCCTGCATTGGCAGGTAGATGCTTTACCACAGACACAGAAGCCCTAAGTCAATCATACTCCAACAAAAATTAATTTAAAAAATAAAATAAAATAATGAATTTACATCAAGATGAGTGAAAGTATCATTCAAAATTTGAGAACATTGTTCTTGCAGGTCCATTCCAGTCTGTCTTCTAACTCTTGATTTCATACTCTTGAAACTTGATCTGAAAATATCTGTGCTAAAAAATCATCAACATTTTTGAAATATGAGGCACCATTCTGAATTAATGTCTGTGTGTAGGCAGACATTTTACCATCTGAGCCACCAGGAAAACCCTTAATTTTCTCATAATCACACCCTATTTAGGACCCCAACCATATTATCCATATTTACCTCATTCACAGTCTTCAAAATGGTAATGACTGTTGCTAACATTCAAGGTCATTCTTTAAAAGAACAGATTTGCAGCATGGAGTACATACCAAAGAATGTTTTAGAGGCTGTAATAACAACACAAAAGGCGTAGTCATAAAAAATGTTAGGTTTGAGAAATAGAACTGTCATTGGATGCCAGGCTCTTCTGTCCATGGGATTTTTCAGGCAAGAATACTGAAAGAAAGAAAGAAAGTGAAGTCGCTCAGTTGTGTCCAACTCTTTGCAACCGCATGGACTGTAGCCCATCAAGCTCCTCCATCCATGGAATTTTCTAGACAAGCATACTGGAGTGGGTTTCCATTTCCTTCTCCAGGGGTTCTCCCCAACCTAGGGATCTAACCCGTCTCTCGAGTTGTGGGCAGACTCTTTACCATCTGAGCCACAAGGGAATCCTAAGAATACTGAAGTGGGTTGCAATTTCCTCCTCCAGGGAATCTTCCCAACCCAGGAATTTAAACTGCATCTCCTGCATTGGCAGGTAGATGCTTTACCACAGACACAGAAGCCCTAAGTCAATCATACTCCAACAAAAATTAATTTAAAAAATAAAATAAAATAATGAATTTACATCAAGATGAGTGAAAGTATCATTCAAAATTTGAGAACATTGTTCTTGCAGGTCCATTCCAGTCTGTCTTCCAACTCTTGATTTCATACTCTTGAAACTTGATCTGAAAATATCTGTGCTAAAAAATCATCAACATTTTTGAAATATGAGGCACCATTCTGAATTAATGTCTGTGTGTAGGCAGACATTTTACCATCTGAGCCACCAGGAAAACCCTTAATTTTCTCATAATCACACCCTATTTAGGACCCCAACCATATTATCCATATTTACCTCATTCACAGTCTTCAAATGGTAATGACTGTTGCTAACATTCAAGGTCATTCTTTAAAAGAACAGATTTGCAGCATGGAGTACATACCAAAGAATGTTTTAGAGGCTGTAATAACAACACAAAAGGCGTAGTCATAAAAAATGTTAGGTTTGAGAAATAGAACTGTCATTGGAATAAATATGTTGTTTCCAAAGGCAACTGCTTTCTTAAACGTAAAGTGAGAAATATTTCCTTTGAACATGCCAAACCTTATACGTTTAGAGCTGTTGTTCTCAAACTTTCAATGTGTATCACATAATTTAGGAATTTTATTGAAATAAATTTGCAGATACCCTGGGGTCTAAGTACAAAATAATCCAGTGGATCTGTAGCAGGGCTCAGGCATCTGCATTTTAACAAGCTATCCCAAGGGCCTCTCATGCCCACAATCATTAGGCCATTTTCTGCAACATACTCATCTGGACAGATTACTGCATAGCCACATGCTATGCATCTAGGAATGTGACTTGACTATGCCATGTTTTTCTTAAACCGTCTCAACATAGCTTAATACCATGTTTGGGCTTTCATGGTTATTCTCAGTTACAGCTCATGGAAGATAGTTAAATATTTCACTATGACCTTAAGTTAGTAACTTTTTCTGGATTACAAATGAAATTCCTCAGATTCAGAATTATAATCTCTCCATAGTATCCAGGACTACAGGCTAATAGTTTTATTGGTGCCTGCCTGAATATTTCTTAGAAACCCTTGGAAAGAAGCTTGGTTTCATGGGAACAGCAAAGTATATAGGACAAAGTCCCAGATTTGAGGTCGCTTCTGTTCTAGAGAGAGAGAAAAGAGTGTATGCAAGTAACTAAAATTAATGTTGCATGAGGGTCAAATGAATACTTGAGTACCACTTCTTAAATCATGTTTGACATACCTGGTTACCATCTGCTTGAGATGTTAACAGGTATCACAAGTAAAAAGGGTTTTGTGCCAAAACATCCAAGATACGAACTAAAGTTAGCTTTCTTTATTATGAGACTTACCAGAACTTTAACAAGCTAATATGTATTATCACTGTGCATGAGGGGTTTTAGTATAGAATTTTCTGGACTTGCTTGGTGCTGGAGGTTTTCACAGACTAATAGAATGTATCCGGGCACTAGTGTAATATGCTCACATTTTGGGAAATAACAGTTGAAGCAAATATACAAGCATTCTCAGAAAAATAAGATCATCCCCAGACAAGATAATCTGGGAAGGTCCCATGTAAATGTTGCATTTGAGCTATGCCCAGTGATCACTAACAAACTTTTCTCAGCAAGCACAGAATATTCATGAAAAAAATGTGGTTGATAGGACTTCCCTGATGGTACAGTGGTTGGGAATTGCCTGCCAATGTAATACTAGTTCAGTTCCCTGGTCTGGGGAGAGTCCACATGTCTTGGAGCAACTAAGCCCTTGAGTCACAACTCCTGAAAGCGTGGGTGCTGTAGGGCCCACCACCAACACTACTGAGCCCGTGTGCTGCAACTCCTGAAGCCTGAGCACCTAGAGCCCATGCTCCATGACAAGAGAAGCCACCCCAAGGAGAAGCACATGCACAGCAACAAAGACCCAGTGTGACCAAAAATAAATAATTTGTAAAAAGGGGTTGGTGAGAGACTTATGAGTAGTTATCATCTTTGATACAGAAGCCTATCATCAGAGACAAAACTGAGTTTGATCACTTGGAGAACAGCAGAGTCTGGAGAAATAGAGGTGTGAAAGCCAAATTTCACAGAATAAAAAAATGAAGAGTTAGAAAGTAGATTCTTAATTCAATATTTGTAAAAGAAAATGACAATTTGGTATGTATGAAAAAGTAGAGTGAGGGAACCCATTTTTTTACATCGGGGGGCCTGAATATTTTATCTTAGTGAACACAATTTTTAGAAGCATATTTAGAAATTCTAAGTTGCAGGGTTCTGACTCAAGATAATGATGAGGTCATACATTAATGCAATCCCTACTTACTGAATAATACTGGATTAGGTTGCCACTTCCTTCTCCAAGGGATCTTCATGACCCAGGCAGGGATTGAACTCAGATCTGTATTGGCCAATTGGTAGATTTTTACCACGGAGCCACCAGTGAAACTCAATTCATTTTCATTATGAATAGGTAAAATTTACTCTTCAGAGAAGTCATTGACATGTTCCTTTATTTATTAGACTAAAAATCAATAAAATCTTTTCACATTTTGCTAATTGCTCACTCTGTCCTCCATCGTCTGCTACCCCACAGAAGTTTACCTACACCGCTATGCCTAATTCACTACTCCCAACACTTTTCATGATTGCCGGTTAGAGGAAGTAGTATAAGATTAAAAAACAAGAGGGGCCAAGGAGATAAGAAGATGGATATGGGAGGGACTTGCTTTACCATACATCCAGATTTATTATAAAGACAGCAATTAAGACAATGTGGTTTTACAGAGGGACAAATAAACCAGTGAAACAGAATAAAGAGGTCCAGAAACAGGCTCACTCAAAGACTGGCACTGATATATGATAAAGGTGGCATGAGAAATTAGTGTGAAAAGAAATTTTCAAGAAATGGTACTAGGACAACTGGATATCCATGTGTGGAATAAATGAAAGTGCAGTCTTACATTAGGCTATATATAAAAATTAATTCCAGATAGGGTTTTAAAGCTGAAATTGAAAAGTAAAATTATCATGATTTTAGGATCATAAACAAGAATAACTCCAAGTAACAAAAATAACTTCAGAATAGGAAAGGATTTTTTTTTAAATAAATATAAGGTAAAAGACTGATGTTTGACTATATTAATTAAATTAGTAAATTAAATACTTTTGTTCATCAGAAAATCAGACTAAGAGAATGTATAGTGTGCTTTGAACACATGCTTGCAACATATATAATTGGCAGAGAAAGTATATTCAGAACAGATGAGGTTTTTACATATCATTAAGAAAAGGGAACTCCAGTTTTCTTGTCTGGTAGATCCCATGGACAGAAGAGCCTGGTGTGCTACAGTTCACAGGGTCGCTAAAGAGTGAGACATGACTTAGTGACAAAACAACAGCAAGAAAAGAAAAATAGAAAAAAATAATGAACAGAAAACTTGAACACATAGCTCATAGAAAAGAAATCTAAATGGACAATATGCCTATGAAAAAGAACACAATGTTATCAGTAATGAGAGAAATACAAAACCAAAATAGAAACATTTGTATCCCACCAGATTTGAAAACAGAAATCTGACACAACCAAGTGCTGATGAATATATGAAGGGGTGGAAACTCACATGTTGCTGATGGGAGAGAAAAAAATAAATGACATTTTAGAGAACAGATTGGCACTATGTATGAAGTTTTAAGATGTGTATTCCTTGAGTCAAGAGTGAGAGTAATGATTCTCAAACCTTTTGCTCTCAGGACTCCTTTACCCTCTTAGAAAGTATTAAGAGCTTTGTCATATATGTAGATATTTACCATATTTGAAGTCAAAAATAAGAAAAAATAAAAATGTGTATTCATTCATTAAAAAACAATGCTGTTAAAATAATATTTAAAATAAATGTCAACCCATTTTTGAAAATCCCCTGGAGAAGGAAATGGCAACCTCTTCAGGTACTCTTGCTTGGAAAATCCTATGGATGGAGAAGCCTGGTAGGCTATAGTCCATGGAGTTGCAAAGGGTTGGACATTACTGAGCGACTTCACTTTCAACCCATTTTTAATTTAAAAAAAACACTATAATTTTCAAATAAAAAAATTATAAGAATGGCATGGTTTTACACTTAGCAAATCTATTTAATGTCTGGGTGACTAAAAGACAGCTGAACTCTCATATCTGCTTCTGCTTTCAGCTTGGCTCAATACCACATGTCATGTAGCCTCTGGAAAATTGCATGCTACATTCATGAGAGACTGAGAGTGATAAATTTATAATCTTTACTCGTGGACCCCCAGAGACAGTCTTGGGGACCCCAGCAATCTCTGTGTCACACTTTGAGAACTGTTGTCAAAGAGAAGCTCATACACCAGGATGCAAGATGAAGGTGTTCATAGCAGCATGTCCAGAATGCTTATTGAAACAACTCAAATGTCCATTTAAAGTAGGATGAATAAAAATAAAACAGTTGTTTTCACACTATGGACTGCTATGCACAGCAGAAACGAACTAATTACAGCTATATGTGTCCATATGGATGAGTATCACAAATATAAGTTCAGCAAATGAACCAAGTCATACAAGAATACATACAGAGTGACTCCATTCATAGAAAATTCAAAACAGGTAAAGTGAACCATAATATTTAAGAATGTATACACTAGTGATAAAACTGTAAGGAAAAGCTAAGCAATTAAAGTCACTAAAATCATGACGATGGCTACTTATGGGCAGGGGTGGTTATGAGGAGACAAGAGCCTATGGAATGGGTTTGGGTGCTAGTAATGTTCTATTTCTTGACCTAGATAGTGGTTACATAGGTGTTTGTGCTAGAGGGAGCACACTGACTGAAACCGCCCACCCTGACCAGGCACCATAGCAACCATTTGCATGAGTTGTTTTGACAAGAGATCCTGATAAGGAATATGGAACTAATAAGCCACCATCAGCCAGAAGAGTTCGGGAAAGGTCTAAAGGAGATACCGCGTGTCTGTCCGCTTCCCAGAATCCTTCTCGCTCGCATCCATCTTTGCCGAGCGATGTGTGCACCACCAGAAAAGACTCTGAATTAGAATGATTGGTCAAAGACCACCCAGAAATTAATCCCATCACCATAAAACCCAACATTGCGAGCCACGTGGCAGAGCAGTTCTCCTGGGTTCCCTTACCCTACTGCTCTCCATGCAGGTGCCCTTTCCCAATAAAATCTCTTGGTTTTTCAGCACATGTGGTTCCTCAGGCAGTTCATTTCTGAATGTTAGACAAGAGCTCAGTTTTGGGCCCTGGAAGGGGTCCTCCTTCCTGCAACATTTGCTTTACAATTATTAGTTAATTTTATTAAAATGTACATATAAAGTTTACTTATGTTGTTTTCTCATAAATATGTTGCACTTAATAAAACAAAAATATAAGAATGAAGTCAGGAAATTTCTCTGAATGTCATACATGATGATACACAAGGTTACTGCAGTTATCTATTATTGTGTAACACACCACTTACCCAAACTTAATAGCTTAAAATAACAGTATTTTATTGCTTTTATGACCCTGTGAGTTCACCAAGCTTGGCTGGACAAGGGCTGAACTTTTTAAGACTGTCTTTCCAGTCACATGTGGGGCTCCTCAGAGAGATGACCATTACATCTAGGGCTGTCTTTATCTCTGTGGGGGGCTCTCTGGCAGAGTAGAGCACTCTACATTGTGGCTTGGGGCTCCAACACCAAATATTCCAAGATGATAAGCCCTAATGTGAAAGTGGTTATCAAGTCTTAGCATCATGCAAGATTATATCGCAATGAGACCAGAGTCAGTGTGGGTATGGCCTACACAAAGGCATGGAGACCAAAGCAGGGAGGCATGCTTCACTGGGAAACCTGGCAATGCAAGAGATGCAAGAGGTGTGAGTTCGATCCCTGGGTCTGGAAGATTCCCTGGAGGAGGAAATAGCAACACATTCCAGTATTCTTGCCTGGAGAATCCAATGGACAGAAAAGCCGGGTGGGCTACAGTCTATAAGGTCACAAAGAGTCTGATGCAACTGAAGCGACTTAGCACTCACTCATTTCATGCTTCATTGGGAGATATGTGTATATACACAAAGGTATAAACATATAAAAATGTATACATGTAAAGCTATGTATATAAACCAATAGAAGTTTATCAATGTTTAAAAATAGATATACCCATATTACATATATATGTTTGTGTATGTGCATATACATATAAATAAATATATATACATATGAAAACTCTCATTACCTATGGATGGCCCAACCTGAAGGTAAAAGGATGGTTCACATGATTACTAAGTTGCATCCAAATTTGATTCTGATACTTGTTACATAAGAAGTCACAAGTTTCCTTTTTGCACAGTCATTGCCATCTCCATTCTCCTTAGCCCAAGTTAGCCTTGACTAAAGTACCAGTAAACAAATAACTGGTTAAAAAGAAATAACGGAAAAAAAACCTCCCACAAAACTAGTGCTGAAAACCTGCCATTCCATCCTCACACTGATATGGCTGTGGTCATCTGCAAATAATTAGAAAGAGCAATCATCAGCAACAGTGCCTTTATTTCTAGGTTCAGAGTTAATAGCAACTTTATTTGACTTTTTTCAGCCAGAAAATCCTTACAATGGTAAACAATAATGACTTCTATTGGCCTGGAAGATAACATACATATCAAGTAAGGAATACAGCGCCTTTTGCCCTGCTCTGTGACTACATGGGTGTGTCCTGTGGGCAGCCTCCTGGAGTACAGGGCTCCTGAGTGTACCACAGGAGATTTGCTGTAAGACACAAAGCAGGCAGGGAGGGTCCCTGAATGGAAAGATTCTGCCAACAAACATGCTGATTAAATAGTTGGGGATTTTTTTAATTTGGCAGAAAGTCTACTCTAGTTCAGCATTTCTTGTAAGCTGTTATGTGGTAGTCCTCTTTCCATTGGGCCATAAGCTCTCAGGGGACAGGGATGAATTCATTGCTTTCTTTGTAACTCCCCGTAGACTCTTGAACTCACTAGTACATTGTACCCAGTGGGTATTTAATCACTGTCAGCAATTTGGGGCAGACTCAAATCTCAAAATCCAGAGTCTGTAAGGGCATGTTTAGCCAAATATTTTTAGAGTTTAAAAGAGGTTTTGTTTTTAGTTTGAGGTGGAAGCCCAGCTAATCTTCTTTATTTTGAAGAGTCCCTTGGACTGCAAGGAGATCCAGTTAGTCCATCCTAAAGAAAATCAGTCCTGAATATCCACTGGAAGGACTGATGCTGAAGCTGAAACTCCAATAGTTTGGCCACCTGATGTGAAGAATTGACACTGGAAAATACCCTGATGCTGTGAAAGATTGAAGGTGGGAGAAGGGGATATCAGAGGATGAGATGGTTGGCTACCATTGCTGACTCAATGGACATGAGTTTGAGTAAACTCCAGGAGTTGGTGATGGACAAGGAGGCCTGGCTTGTTGTAGTCCATGAGGTCACAGGGTCAGACACGACTGAGTGACTGAACTGATACCTCCAACAGAAATTTTGCATAGCAAAAATAGATATATTTACAAAGGATTCAGCTCAGTTTAACTGCCTTCTTGGCATATCACAGACCCTCCTGCCCAGACTCCTCCAAGTCCTTGAGAACAGTCCACTCCCAAGAGGAGCAATTTAGTGCCTTGATTTGATGCTGATTCACTGCAAGCTGGGATAAGATGAAGCTCTTGGTGACTCCTGTGCTGTGCTTAGTCGCTCAGTTGTGTCTGACTCTGCAACCCCATGAACTGTAGCCTGCCAGGCTCCTCTGTCCATGGGGGGTTCTTCTGTAAGGTCCTTTGTTGTAGTCCATGAGGTCACAGAGTCAGACACGACTGAGTGACTGAACTGATACCTCCAACAGAAATTTTGCATAGCAAAAATAGATATATTTACAAAGGATTCAGCTCAGTTTAACTGCCTTCTTGGCATATCACAGACCCTCCTGCCCAGACTCCTCCAAGTCCTTGAGAACAGTCCACTCCCAAGAGGAGCAATTTAGTGCCTTGATTTGATGCTGATTCACTGCAAGCTGGGATAAGATGAAGCTCTTGGTGACTCCTGTGCTGTGCTTAGTCGCTCAGTTGTGTCTGACTCTGCAACCCCATGAACTGTAGCCTGCCAGGCTCCTCTGTCCATGGGGGGTTCTTCTGTAAGGTCCTCAAATGTAAAGGACAGAATTCTAAAAAGAATTTTCTATTGTTTTTTGCTTTTCTCCTTAAATGCGGTGGCTGACACATATATCCATACCTTTAAGGACTTCTAATGGGATCTCTGGGTTGGGAAGATCCCCTGGAGAAGGAAATAGCAATCCATGGGATTGTAGTCCACCAGGGTCCTCTGTCCGTGGGATTTCCCAGGTTAAACTACTGCAGTGGGTTGCTATTTCCTTCTCCAGGGGATCTTCCCAACCCAGAGATCCCATTAGAAGTCCTTAAAGGTATGGATATATGTGTCAGCCACCGCATTTAAGGAGAAAAGCAAAAAACAATAGAAAATTCTTTTTAGAATTCTGTCCTTTACATTTGAGGACCTTACAGAAGAACCCCCCATGGACAGAGGAGCCTGGCAGGCTACAGTTCATGGGGTTGCAGAGTCAGACACAACTGAGCGACTAAGCACAGCACAGGAGTCACCAAGAGCTTCATCTTATCCCAGCTTGCAGTGAATCAGCATCAAATCAAGGCACTAAATTGCTCCTCTTGGGAGTGGACTGTTCTCAAGGACTTGGGGAAGTCAGAAATCCCACGGACAGAGGACCCTGGTGGGCTATAGTCCATGGAGTCACAAAAGAGATGCACACAACTTAATGACTAAAGAACGACAAGAGCAATGAGACTCCTTATTTCTTTTTTTCCATCCTTGTTTTCCCTAAAGGGAGCTTCAGTTAATGATTTATGTTGGAATATTCATTTGAAAATCCTATTTGAAATGTAATGAATGGTCCATCAATAAGCAATACTGAATTATCTACTTGTTGACTGAATGCTGAATGATTCATTTCAGATTTAAGGGCAATCATCTGCATACCTACCAAGGGCCAGATACTGTTCTTAGTATCTGAGAAAGGTGTCTAGAGCAGAAGAGTCTGTCATTGTAAAGCGGGTCATTTTTTGGCACGTGGCTTCTTTAAAGTGGGTTATGTTTCCCTTATTCACTTCTCCTTCCCTTTTAATTTTTTTAGGCAGAATGATGGGATGAACTTGACAACTTTCACCCTTTATGTTCACTTGCAATTTTCAGGTTAGTCTTGACTTTTCTACGCCGTTATACTCTTAAAGACGGAATTTTGCGTCAAGTATGTCAAAGTAAGAATCTGTATTAATGAGATTAATCATCTATTTTCCTTCTTAAATCTAACACTTCTTTTTAAGAGTTTTATTGGGGCCTTTATAAGAAAATAACTCCTATGTGTAGAGACCACCAGAAGTCCAGCACAATTGAACAGTAGTGGCAAGATTCCTATTGTTCTGCCATGGCACCCAAGCCAGGTTTTCGATTGCCTGAAGGCAGGGCACAGTGATAGCTCTCTGGGTAATTTCTCTGCTTAACGTGACCACAGTAGAAGGATAAATTAAGTACTCTTGCTAACTGATACGACATACTAAGGCCAGTTGGGAGACGGAGTGTTTTTTGGTCACATAATCTCAGAGGTGAGCTGGTTGCTATTCACCATAAAGATGCTTCCCAACACCTTGTTCTGTCTTCAGGGCACCTGGCTGGCCTGAGAACCACATGCAGCTCACTCTCTTTTTTCTCTTCACAGAGGTTTCTGCTGGACAGAGTGAAACTATATTCTACTTTTGCCAACACCAGTGCTACCTTTCCTTGAAGTTCCTTCTTTTTTTAAAAAATATTTACCTATTTATTTGGCTGAGCTGGGTCTTTATTATGGCAGGCAGTCACAGTCTTTAGTTCTGGCCCTTGGGCTCTTAGCTGCTGCATATGGGATCTAGTTCCCTGACCAGGGATTGAATCCAGACCTCCTGCCCTAGGAGCACAGAGTCTTAGCCACTGAACCACCAGGAAAGTCCCCTGAAGTTCCTTCTAACCACTTTTCATTGTCAAGTTTTTAGAAACTGCCTTTTACTTTCCATCCAGGGTATTTGAATATTTAAGAGAAATTTGTTTCCAAAAGTCTTATGCTCAAATTACACACTAGTTTTAAGAAGATACTTACTTCTTGGCCTACACTGGGTTGTATGAACGGGAAATAAAAGTAGAATGCATGTGATAACTGAATGGTGGGCAATAGGAAGCCTACATCTTTTTTAAAATTAAAATATTTGTAAACTTACCTTTGAATTCTGAGACATTATAACCTTTCAGTTCAGTTCAGTCACTCAGTCATGTCCAGCTCTTTGTGATCCCATGGACTGCAGCAAGCCAGCCTTCCCTGTCCATCACCAACTCCCAGAGCTTACTCAAACTCATGTCCATTGAGTTGGTGATGCCAGCCAACCAGCTCATCCTCTGTCATCCCCTTCTCCTCCTGCCTTCAATCTTTCCCAGCATCAGGGTCTTTTCCAACAGGTGGCCAAAGTATTGGAGTCTCAGCTTCAGCATCAGTCCTTCCAATGAATATTCAGGACTGATTTCCTTTAGGATTGACTTGTTTGATCTCCTTGCAGTCATATTTTTATGTAAAAATACTCAATGTTTAAAGGTGCTTTTAAAATTTGACAAATAAAGGGTAAAAAATAAGTCTACCTTAACCAGTATGAAATCTTGACTAAATTGATTTCAACTAAGGTACTCACTTCTCTCTAGACAGCTTAGTAAGCTACAAATGTTCCCCTGTTGGAGGTGAAACAGACCCCAATGTTCTCTATGAGCTTCCCACAAACAGGCACATTTGTCGTTCCTCAGCAACAGTCAAGCAGCATTTAGACTTCTCTCACAGTAGCTATGAGAGTGGGTTTCTTCTGCTGGAAAGCTACTGCTCCTAAAAAGGAATGGTATCAGGAAACTAAACAACAGATCAGTGATTTCCAAAACACATGTAAAGATGCTTGCTAAGCCAGGGAATATCCTACTTCTGCCTTCTTTAAATTTTGGGCTTCCCTCATATCTCAGTTGGTAAAGAATCCACCTGCAATGCAGGAGAGCCTGGTTCAATTCCTGGGGTTGGGAAAATCCTCTGGAGAAATGATAGGCTACCCACTCCAGTATTCTTGGGCTTCCCTTGTGGCTCAGCTAGTAAAGAATCCACCTGCAATGCAGGAGATCTGGGTTTGATACCTGGGCTGGGAAGAGCTCCTGGAGAAGGGTCACTTTCATTTTTAAATTTTGGAGGCTTTGAAAATATTCACCACTGTAAAAAACTTCCTTGACAGAGTTAGGAAGAACATTAGTATTTCATGTCTTAGAAAATTAAACAACTGTTTTTTATTTTGTTTCTTTCTTTAATTCAAAAGGCAGTGAGTAAAAAAAAATTTTTTTTCCTTGTGATAATTCAGATTGAGGGACAGAGAAGAAGGAAATTTCCAGGAAAAATAAAACATTTTTCCATGGTTGTGAGTCAGTATTTCATGCATATTGATTTTCAAACAAAAGAGATTTATTTTTTTAATTAGAGGATAATTGCTTCACAATGTTGTGTTGGTTTCTGCCATACAACAAGGTGAATCAGCCATACATATACATGGGTCCTCTTCCTCTTGAACTTCTCTCCCACTGCCATCCCCAGCCCACCACTATAGGTTGTCACAGAGCACCAGGTTGAGCTCCCTGTTGTATACAGCAGCTTCCCACTAGCTATCTATTTTACATGGCAGTGTATATATGTCAATACTACTTGTTCAGTTTGTCTCACCCTCTCTTTCCCTTACTGTGTCCACAAGTCTGTTTTCTATGTCTGTGTCTCTGTTCTTTCCCTGCAGGTAGGTTCATCAGTACCATGTTTCTACATTCCATATTATATGCATTAATATATATTAGTTTTGATATGGGAATCATCACAGGTGAAAAAAAGCCCTGGGAAGGCAAGGAACATGCACAGGGCTCCAGATTAGAAAAAGGCAACAAGGTGTTATCACTTAGTTGTTAAGAGTATGAGGCTAGGAATTTTACAGACCTGGGCTCACCAGTTATCTGTGAAACTTTGGACAAATTATTTAATCTTTCTGTTTTCACTTCCTCATCTGTAACATGTGCATGGTAACATGAAATCAACATCACTTCTAAAACTAATGAGATCATGCATAAAGCACTTAACACAGTGCCTGGTGCAGCTTAAAGCTGCTGTTAAGCATTTTTATTTTTTCCTTCTTGCAACAGATTTCTGTGGTTGTTTCAACAGTTTAACCCCACGTCTTTACTGAGTAGCCAAAAGAGAATTTTCCATCTCAGTCCCTCTTAACCACACCCTGTTTTAATCATGAAGCATATTTCAACACCATCTCTAAAAGGTCACCACCCACTACAGATTTTTCTCTATGTGGTTTTAAATTTCACTATACTCAGAAATGCTAATGGCTGAAGTGATGCTTAGCACCTCTTATTAAGAGATTGTACTATTATGGTATGGCACAATAATCTAGAAAGGAAAAATATGTGATTTAAACATCATGAGAATAAGGACATTCACAGGACCCTCAGTCCCAACGGCTTCAAGACTATTCTCTCTGTTTTGTGCAATGATGGAAAAGTTTATACCATATAAGGCCATCTCTCCCAGAGCTAAAATACCTCAGTAACAATAGCACACCACCCAATACTTCCAAATAAACCTCAGTCTGTCCATCTATTTATCCGTCTATCTTACAGAAAAGTTCCAATGATGGAACACTGTAGGTGTTAAAAAAAATGTATCTTCCAGCTTAATTGATGTTTTGGTATGGCACAATAATCTAGAAAGGAAAAATATGTGATTTAAACATCATGAGAATAAGGACATTCACAGGACCCTCAGTCCCAACGGCTTCAAGACTATTCTCTCTGTTTTGTGCAATGATGGAAAAGTTTATACCATATAAGGCCATCTCTCCCAGAGCTAAAATACCTCAGTAACAATAGCACACCACCCAATACTTCCAAATAAACCTCAGTCTGTCCATCTATTTATCCGTCTATCTTACAGAAAAGTTCCAATGATGGAACACTGTAGGTGTTAAAAAAAATGTATCTTCCAGCTTAATTGATGTTTCATATTATATTTATTTCAGACTTTAATTTTGCTTGTGAAACACACCACACCCAGCTTATAATGTAATTATCCTCAGAACATTGGCAACTTTAATTTTGGAATAGATCTGGACAATTCAGTGGTTCTTTTTTGTGCAATGATGAAAAACCTAAGTAAATTTGCGTTAAGGCAAAAACAAAGGTGGAGGGAGGGAGTGGAGGAGGGAATTCTTTTAATTCTCCTAACCAAAAAGGGTAAGGGAAGAACCAAGTTTTACATGAAGCCATAACCATGGACTCAACAGATGCTCATAAACCTTCATTGCTCTGTGTCTTCCAGTTCAACTTTTTAAGCTGTGACTTCATTCTTAGATTCCATGAGTTGGCAAGATGGCAAGTAGCTCCAAGGCGAGTTGGCTCCAGGTTTATGTTTGACAACAACAAAGACTTTTTCTCTCCGCACCCTCATCTTTTTCCCAAGTCCTAGTGAAGGATTCAAAGCATATGAAAACTGAAGATTGAACAAAGAAGCTTGAATAGTTGTGAGGAACAAAAGCAAGCTATTTGTTGAGTGACACCCTCTCAAGTGGCTTTAGGAAAGAGTGAAATGATTGTTTAAATTGGGCTACCCTGCAATTGAGTTTCCTTGGTGGCTCGGATGATAAAGAGTCTCCTGCAATACAGGAGACTCAGGTTCTATCCCTGAGTGGAGAAGATGCCCTGGAGAAGGAAATGGCGACCCACTCCAGTATTCTTGCCTGGGAAATCCCATGGACAGAGGAGCCTGGCAGGCTACAGTCCATGCAGTCGCAAAGAGCTGGACACAACTTAGTGACTAAACCACCACCACTCTGCAACTGTCACACTGTTACAACTGCTAGAATATTTAGATATAACCCATCCCATACAATCATCTCAAAGCATCTCATCAATGCTAAACAGTTTCATGAACTACATTTTAGGCAAGCTATAGGGTTTGAAGAAATAGACATCTGTACTACCAGCTTTCATAGCACCCACTTGTTCATGTAAGCATCAGGTATTTCAGCCTAGTTAAGGGAAATTGAAAGATGCTTACTCCTTGGAAGAAAAGTTATGACCAACCTAGATAGCATGTTGAAAAGCAGAGACATTACTTTGCCAACAAATGTCCATCAAGTTAAGGTTACGGTTTTTCCTGTGGTCACGTATGGATGTGAGAGTTGGACTGTGAAGAAAGCTGAGAGCTGAAGAATTGATGCTTTTGAACAGTGGTGTTGAAGAAGACTCTTGAGAGTCCCTTGGACTGCAAGGAGATTCAGCCAGTCCATTCTGAAGAAGATCAACCCTGGGGTTTATTTGGAAGGAATGATGCTAAAGCTGAAACTCCAGTACTTTGGCCACCTCATGCGAAGAGCTGACTCATTGGAGAAGACTCTGATGCTGGGAGGGATTGGAAGCAGGAGGAGAAGGGGATGACAGAGGATGAGATGGCTGGATGGCATCACTGACTCGATGGATGTGAGTCTGAGTGAACTCCAGGAGTTGGTGATGGACAGGGAGGCCTGGCATGCTGCAATTCATGGAGTTGCAAAGAGTCAGACATGACTGAGCAATTGAACTGAACTGAAGGGGAAAAAAATAAAGAGATCCTGAAAAGTTTTTCAGATTTTGAGTATTTGTGTGTATTATGTATACACAGAGTTTGTAAACGAAACAAACAGCAGAGAGCAACTCATATCTCTGAGATATATTGGATCCATAAAGATCATTCTCTCTCAAGTCCAAACTTATCCAGACCCAGGGTACACAAAATGATTTAAAACAAAATTTTTGTTGTTTTAGTTGCACAGTCATGTCTGACTCTTTGTGACCCTCTGGACTGGGTAGCCCACCAGTAGCAAGAATACTAGAGTGGATTGCCATTTCCTTTTCCAGGAGATCTTCTTGACACAGGGCTTGAAATTATGTCTCTTGCATTGGCAGGCAAATTCTTTACCACCTAGCAACCTGAGAGGCCCAGAGCAACTCTGCTGCTTCCTTTTATTGAGAAAGGTTAGAGGATGTGGAATTGGCACTGATTGACCACTCAGTGGGTTCCTGAGAATTCTCCCTGTGACTTTAGGAAATCTCACAGAACAGAGAGATTTGCTTGCTGCTGCTAAGTCGCTTCAGTTGCGTCCAACTCTGCAACCCCAGAGACGTCAGCCCACCAGGCTTCCCCATCCCTGGGATTCTCCAGGCAAGAACACTGGATCTCAGTGGGTTCCTGAGAATTCTCCCTGTGACTTTAGGAAATCTCACAGAACAGAGAGATTTGCTTGCTGCTGCTAAGTCGCTTCAGTTGCGTCCAACTCTGCAACCCCAGAGACGATAGCCCACCAGGCTTCCCCATCCCTGGGATTCTCCAGGCAAGAACACTGGAGTGGGTTGCCATTTCCTTCTCCAATGTATGAAAGTGAAAAGTGAAAATGAAGTCGCTCAGTCGTGTCTGATTCTTCGTGACCCCATGGACTGCAGCCTACCAGTCTCCTCTGTCCATGGGATTTTCCAGGCAAGAGTAGTGGAGTGGGTTGCCATTGCCTTCTCCAAGATTTGCTTGAGATGGTCCATTTTAGAGTCTGTGTTATTTTCAGCCAGGACTAATTCTTCTATTATTTTAATCAGGAGAAAAAGCTATCATTTTTTTCTACTCTGATATACTCTGAAAATCCTAGAATATTGGCTCAAATTGTGAGCCCTCACAAGATTTTGTTTTGTTTGGTGTAGGACAGGGATAATAGAATTATTTAATCAGTCAGTCCCACAATTTAAGCAAACATTGGAAGAAGTTTAACTCTTCTTAACTATGAACCTCAAATATTTCCCTCTCTGTTCTTGTATTGGGTCACCCATATAACTGAGAGAGCTTCTCTCAGTTCTCACAATCAAGAAAAGACAGAACTGGAATTACTCCAGATATCTATGGAGAGAATCTGAGCCAGTGAAACCCCATCTGGACATAGAAATTATGCCCTATTCTTATTTTCTTAGCAAATAAATGGTTGCTTTCTGGATACCAGGAAAATTCCCTTTGAAAAGTTTTTATGAAATGTGGTCATACTATTTCACACTTGCATAAGGCATGCAGAATCTGTGGCTCTGGTTTTTACAGACTGGACAGTATTACTCAGCATAGGTTTGGACTTATTATCATGGCTCCCAGAACAAGATCTGCCATCAGCATGCAATTTTGAGGCTGTTTGTAGGATCTTTTTCCTAGACAATTCAGATTAGAATAGGTAATCTGCCTATTGCTTTTTTTTTTTTTTAGTTTCACCTTATAAAACTAATGCACTGTAGTGTGAAGAAAATTATTAAATAAATAGGAGTACCAGATCACTCTACCTGTCTCCTGAGAAATCTGTATGCAGGTCAAAAAGCAACAATTAGAACAGAACATGGAACAACTGAGTGGTTCAAAATTGATTCAAAGTACCAAGGTATTTTGTAAAAGGTGTATATTGTCACCCTGCTTATTTAACTTATATGCAGAGTACATCATGAGAAATGCTGGGCTGGATGAAGCTCAAACTCGAATCAGGAGAAATGTCAATAACCTCAGATATGCCACCCTAAAGGCAGAAAGAGAAAATGAACTAAAGAGCCTCTTAATGAGAGTGAGAGAGTGAAAAAGCTGGCTTAAAATTCAGCATTCAAAAACTAAGATCATGGTAACTGGTCCCATCACTTCATGGCAAATACAAGGGAAAAAGTGACAGATTTTATTTTCCTGGGCTTCAAAATCACTTCAGATGATGACTGCAACATGAAATTAAAAGACACTTGCTGCTTGGAAGGAAAGCTGTGACAAACCTAGACAGCATATTAAAAAGAAGAAACATCACGGTGCCAGCAAAAGTCCATATAGTCAAAGGTTTGGTTTTTCCAATAGTCATGTACAGATGTGAGAGTTGGTTCATAAAGAAGGCTGGAGCACTAAGGAATTGATACTTTAATTGTGATGCTAGAGAAGACTCTCAATAGTCACTTGAACTGCAAGGAAATCAAATCAGTCAATCCTAAAGGAAACCAACCTGGAATATTCATTGGAAGGATTGTGGCTGAAGCCAAAACTCCAGTACTTTGGCCAGCCACCTGATATAAAGAGTCAACCCACTGGAAAAGACCCTGAAGCTGGGAAAGATTGAATGCAAAAGGAGAGGGTGGAAGTGGATAATATGTTTACATAGCATCACCAACTCAATGAACATGAATTTCAGCAAACTCTGGGAGATAGTGGAAGGCAGAGGAGCCTGGCGTTTTCAGTCCATGAGGTTACAAAGAGTCACACTCCTTTTAGTGACTGAACAGCAAGTTGCTTTTTAGTTTAGTGAAATTATATCACCTTGGTAACCAAAGAGGGAGGGGAAGGTCATCAGCTTCACAAAAGTGATAGAAAAAGATTTTTTAAAATCAGAATTTCAGACAGAAGTTGACCTACTATTTTTGTTTGTTAAAATTTCCAAAGGATTTATGCAAATATTTAGATTCAGGATGTTTGTTTAGGTGTGTATGTGTATACATTCATGCTTAAAGCACTCACATTAATAGAGAAGATGATTGAATTATGGGGGATTGTCTTGGGGAAGAAGCAATAATGTTGACTAGATTATGAAATTAGAACAAAGTTTACCAAATTTTGGGCTTGTACTGGGGAAGCTGGTTGAATAAAATTTGAAAAGCTACACAACCCCCAACTATTTCTTGTAGCATCTCCTAAGAGTAACTTGTCGCACTTTTCATTCAATATTTAATTGAAATTAAGGTTTCCATGGAAACTTAAATGCTCAGTTGTCATAGCCATCAATCCAGTTAGATTATGAAATTAGAACAAAGTTTACCAAATTTTGGGCTTGTACTGGGGAAGCTGGTTGAATAAAATTTGAAAAGCTACACAACCCCCAACTATTTCTTGTAGCATCTCCTAAGAGTAACTTGTCGCACTTTTCATTCAATATTTAATTGAAATTAAGGTTTCCATGGAAACTTAAATGCTCAGTTGTCATAGGCATCAATCCAGTTCTCAATTGTTTAAAAGCAAGTTCCAAATGTGTGTGATTTTCCCTGAAATTTATTTTTTTCTTTCTCCCTTTTGCTGGACACTTTAGAGCTTAGGAGAAAACATATACAACTATTTCCTCTAAAAGACTACATGGAAAATGGTAGGAATTTAACTGATGAAATGAAAATGTTGAATTACCAAAGGATTTGAATCACTGAATCTTTGATTTGATGCAGTAGATGTAATGCGATGTAAAAGAATCATCTAATCTTCTATTGGATTTCGTTAATAAAAATTAAATTAATATGCTCTATCACTTTTTCATGCATTACTAGATTTCACCTTCTTCTAGTTCAGATATAACCACTTTCAAGAAAAGTAGATGTTCTGATTATCTCGAGAAGTCACTGTAATACTGAGCTACCCAGTCTTGAGTGGATGTGGAGACTGAAGTAAAATTTGAAAGAATATTGATAGGTACCAGATTCCCCTTTAGCATTTCCAATTTAGCCTTCCCCCTCCCCACATTTTATTGGCCTCCTGGAAAGCTGGCCAGCTCTTCAAGGATCAGGATAATTCCTCCAGTTTCACTCTAGATGGATGCTCTGGCAGTTACTTGCTGTTTTTATATGACGGTTTTAAATCCATGCCAAACAGCTTCCAGTCATTGGATCCAAAAAGATAAAAGTTTTTTACTCAAATTTGAAATAAAGACAGTTGGGGTATGTGTGTGTGTGTGTGTGTGTGTTAGAAGATGGAGATTTCCTCATGTCAGATACTGGATTTTCCTACAAACACACATCAAAGGAAAAGTCTGCTTCTCAACTGGTTCTCATGTTTTCTTCTACTTGGCTTCTTACCAAGATGATTCAGAAAATGCTGCTGAACTGTGGTGCACAAACAAGGACATGGGGTACTGGTGACTCAACCCTGTCAAATCCTCTGGGGTTTCTCTGCAGAGCCCAGGGGGTGATTGTCCACTTGAAAAGACTCCCTTCTATCAAGACATGTAGTGAGAAATACAGGAAAACCTGGTTATAAAAACTAAATGGAGATTGCATTTGTTTGCAAGCTCTTCTTAAAATTGCTTTTAGCATTTTAGTATGTGTATGGCAATTGCTGAGGACAGTAAAGCCTGAGATTAAGAATGGTACTAATGGACCCTAGAAAAATGTCTTCTAAATTTTAGTAAAAATTAAAGCCTCTGAATTGACAATTAAGGCATTTGGCTATGACTACAAACCCAGAAAAACATGTGATTTTTGGCTTTCCAATCAGGTCAGAACATGTTTATTTGTTTTTCAAAATTAGATCTGATTAAAAATATTTCTAGTTGATGAAAATTTGGGTTATTTCCAGTTTGGGGCTAAATAAATAAACCTACTATAAACATTTGAATACAAGTCTTTGGGTGAACTTGTGTTTTTATTTCTCTTGAATAAAGGAAAAGAGTAGAATTGGTGGATATCTAGTAAGTATATATATGTTTCCCTACATATGTTATTTACTCTTGAGAGTCCCTTGGACTGCAAGGAGATCAAACCTGTCAATCTTAAAGGAAATCAACCCTGAATACTCATTGGAAGGGCTAATGCTAAAGTTGAAGCTCTAATACTTTGGCCACCTGATGTGAAGAGCTGATGGATTAGAAAAGATCCCAATGCTGGGAAAGATTGAAGGCAAAAGAAGAGGGTGGAAGAGAATGAGATGGTTAGATAGTATCACTGACTCCATGGACATGAGTTTGAACAAACACTAGGAGATAGTGAAGGACAGGGAAGTCTGGAATGCTATAGTCCATGGGATAGCAAAGAGTCAGACACAACTTAGTGATTGAACAACAACAAAGTACTATAAAATAAACATCAAGGACTTACTATACAGCACAGAAAGCTACATTCAAAATTTTGTAATAATCGATAATGGAAAATTATATATTTATCTATGAAACTAAATCACTTGCTGTACACCTGATACTAACACAACATTGTAAATTAACTATATTTTGATTTTTTTAATGGTTTAAAAAGAATTATGTATAAATCATCAGTATTTAGGTAATGATCTGCTTGCAAAATATTTGTGCAATTTTATATTTTTATGCCTCATTTATCCTTTTAAAAACCTTACTTGGGTTTTATTACCATTAACAAACTCCCAAATTTTTTTTTGACTTTTTAAGTTGAAAAGTGTTGTGTTAATCATGATCACAGGCCATTTTAAGTGTTTGAAAGTTGTCTACAGATATAAGATACAAAAATATGAAACCTTTCTATTATTGTGAGTAAACAAACTGGTTCAAATATTGGATTGTCCAAAAAGTTGATTCAGGTATTTCTGTAACATCTTATAAATCTTTGTCCGACAGGGCAGTCCATTTATCCAGGAAGAAACTTCTACTAACAAGTGGTATGATCAAGAATCTCTTATTAATGAAGCATTTTCATAGTATATACAAATGTAGACTTAAAAATTCTGTATGATTTGAAATCTGATTAACTCTAAAATTACCTCCAGTTATACTTAGTCTTGACAAAACTCCCCAAAATTACTGAAGTCACATGTAACTTTTGAGTACCCAGAGACTGACACCTTTCTCTGAAGCTCTTCCTCCCTTTCAAGGCTAGACAGAGTGCTGTCAGATGAAAATCATGACATGCTGGGAAGTTCTGCATTTTTGCAATCCGGAAACAACACCAAGATAGACTTCGGACTATTTTGTTTTCCTCTCAGGAAGGAATTTAGTCAGATGATTAACTGTAAATGTATTTACAGTTCATGGCTCCCAGGGCTTACTGGTGTGATTCAATGTAGTAAATATTCCAACCAAAATCCGAGTAGCTAAGAAACTGACTAGCTAAGGTAATGTGAGCGATGGAAAACTAGAGGGTAATTTTCAAGGTGGTTGAACTTACAGAGTGGATAAACTTCAAGGTAGTAATAGTGAAACCATGCCTAGAAGAGCAATGCCTGGGTCCACTTCTATCCAACCTGACCAAGACAATCAAGCCAGAGCTTTACCAGATGCCTACAGATCCTGAATATGTTGGCAGCCACCCAGCGCTTTAGGGAATGAGGAGACGAGGGCATTTTCTGATAAAAACCCATCAGAGAAATTCTAACCCAGCTGCATTATTCTAACCCTCGTGCAAGGGAGACATCTGTGTTTCACTAAGCCCAGAGGCTTTATTTTTAGTGAGTATAGATGGAGGCTTTTCTCCATTATCCTAGGTGAGATATCGAAAGACAAATTTATCCTAACAAGTCAAATCTAAATCTATACTCAGGCTACAGATGACACAATATAGATTTTTACTTTGGATTGAAAACGCTTTAACCACTATGCTATGGATGGAATTCTTCAACCTCCTATTTTTAAAAGTTTCATGCTGGAGAAATACATAGAATACCACTGTAAACTAGAAACTTAAAGGAGAAAGACTATCAATTAATCAGGCTTGCTAAAAGACTAAATTAAATCCAATGATTTTATGAAGCTGGTTTTATTGACAGCTCATCAAATGTTCATTGAGGGTCCAGTAAGTGTAAGGCACAGTGCTGAGTGAAAACTGTGATCACTATGACAATATAGTCACATATATTACATAACACATATATGTGGACTCTAGAAAACAGTACAGATGATCCTATTAGCAAAGCAGAAATAGAGACACAGACATAGAAAACACATGGGGAGGAGGAGGGAAAGAATGAGTTGGAAGATTGGAATTGACATATATGTGGATTTGTCATATATACATGTATACATAATATACATGTATTTATAACTATATTTAAAACAGATAATTAATGAGAACCTACTGTATAGCACAGGGAACTCTACTCAATACTCTAATGAATGTATGGGAATAGAATCTAAAAAAGAGTGGATATATGTATATGTATAACTGATTCATTTTGTTGTACAGGAGAAACTAACACAACATTATAAAGCAATTATACTCCAATAAAAATTTTTTAAAATAGGATTTTAGTCTAGAGGAAACAAAAAAAATGTATCTTAAACAGGCCGCTACTTAGCATGTTAGAAGTTAGAAGTGAACACAACACATGCTGTAGGGACATTTTACAGAGCAGATTTCTGAATTTCCCAGGCTTTGTCAATCAGCTTCAGCAGAATGTGCAAAGCAAATGAGTGCTCCTCTGAGAGTAGTTCTACACAAGGTGTGGAGGGTGTTCTGGCGGCAGAGGAGTCACTCTTCCTCTCACTAATACCGAGGAATGTGAAGTGAAAAAGCAGTTGGGATCCCTATTTACAGTTTTATTCAAAAGTGTTCTGGAAGAGAAATTCAGTGTAGGGATCAAAACAAACACATTTATGGCTGAGAAGTAACAGGGGCAGAAACACACCTGGATAGTAACAGACTCAGGCTTCCATAAAGGAACCTGGGGAGATCATCCAATCCTAAATGGAGAAGGAAAATCAAGAGCAACGGAATTTGCCCTGAAAACTTTAGAGCTTAAGTTGTAAGCAAAATATAAGCCTTGAAGACAGCATTCTGCTCGCAGAAATCTTATCTTGTGGTGAAGCACTGTGTTGGGCCCTGAGAGCTCTAACTAACCACTGACATGCTAGGGAGACTTTCAGGCAGGATGTGACAATTTCGGCAGCACTGAAAGCCCTGATATGTTTATATAGTCGTGTCCAGCTTACCTGTGTCAGATAAGACTTTGGCAGGCCTAAGAGGAGGAACTACACGGGGTCACTAGTTAGCCATGCTGCTGGAAACACCACTAGCTCTGCCAGCCAAAGGAAAACACATGTGCCTGCCAGAAGTAACAAAGTAATGAACTTTCCATGAAAGCTATCAGTTCTGGACAATTTGGTATTTTTCGAGAAAAGACTTATGTATAGTAGGGACCATGATCATTAAGATCTGAACTGATGTGGCTCATGTATTCAGAATGAAGGTGAGAGCTGCCAGTGAAGAAATGACGCATCAGTGCAGAGCATTTTGTGTTCTCAGAGGAGCAGTAAAGCACAGATAGGGAAGTAGACAATAACCTACACTTTAAAGCAGCAATGTCAGAGTCCAAGGATTCTTCATGGACGTGGTCCCCAACATTTTTGGCACCAGGGACCAGTTTTGTGGAAAATAATTTTTTCGTGGACTCGGGTCAGGGGCTGGTTTCAGGATAATTCAAGCACATTACATTTATTGTGTATTTTATTTCTATTATTATATCAACTCCACCTCAGATCATCAGGCATTAGACCCCAGAGGTTGGGGACCCCTGCCTTATGGTACCAACAATCTGTCACGATTGCATAGTTTTGATTGAGAAACAAGGGCTTAGGAAGTCTAAATATGCTTTACGTACAATCTACACTTGTACTCGCTGTACCTTAGAAATGGGAAGAAAAGACATATACAAGATTTTCACACACACTAATAATCCCTAAGGGTCCTTGGCCACACAGTCCTGAGCTAGGATGTATTTTGGTTCACTGTGGTCTTGTACATTTCCAGAAATTTCCTTAGGGCCAATTTAACACTCAGATCTTAGAGTTATAGATTTTTTTTTAAAGTATGCTTTTTACAACTTATCAGATGAGATCACACACTTTCTCAGACAGAAAAGCAAATAATACTTGAGTAGTACCTGGAGCTTAAAACAAATAAATCTCTTTTTTTAAAAAATGGTAAATGTCTGGTATACGGTTGTAAATATGAAACTTCATATTTTTCTAGGCCTTAACACAACGTCTTGCACAAGTTTATTACCTAGAAAAATCTTGGTCTGAAAATGAATTTTTTTCATTAATAAGTGAGTCCTGTATAGATGCCAGTATTCTTAGTAGCAACCTATTTTATTTCTTCTAGGACTGAAAGCATCACTTAATCTAGGAGTGCCAGATGTCATCATTCAATAAAGTATTCAACACTCTATCTATCTGAATATTCATGAACCCAGATGCCTAGGAAACGTCAGATTACCGATACTCCGGTGAAATGGTGTAGCGGAAACTGCTCAATGTATGTTTTGGGGAAAACGAGTTCCAGGCTTGAGTCTGATTTTACTCAATATTTAGCTGCGGGTCCATTGCCTTACTTAATGCAAAGTTTCTTATCAACACTGAAAAGTTTGGGTTGTAATCTCAATTTGTTTTTTTTTTTACATAAAAGTGTCTATGTGGATAAAACTGTAGACCAAGAGACATGTCACTTGTCCCTTTCTCAGTAAGATATCTTTTGTGGTCTTCTCATCGTGGATAACTGACAAAGGTAAAATCTATCTTCAGAAATCACTCATTTGAATCAATGTTTATTGTCTGCCAAAGTTAAATGTTAAATTATGATAAGCTATTAAGGTTGATACACCAAATGAGAGAATTGATTCTTTCCATAAAAAGCTTAATGTAAAGAGCCATTAGTGAATGATTTGCAATCTTACATACATACAATTCAATTTTATACACTTAGAGTTCAATTCAGTGTTGGCCAAATATTGGTATTTGAGGTCCTTAACATAGCAATCTGGAGAAGGCAATGGCACCCCACTCCAGTACTGTTGCCTGGAAAATCCCATGGATGGAGGAGCCTGGTAGGCTGCATCTTGGGGTCGCTAAGAATCAGACACAACTGAGAGACTTCATTTTCACTTTTCACTTTCATACATTGGAGAAGGAAACGGCAACCCACTCCAGTGTTCTTGCCTGGAGAATCCCAGGGATGGCCGAGCCTGGTGGGCTGCCGTCCATGGGGTCGCACAGAGTCGGACATGACTGAAGTGACTTAGCAGCAGCAGCAACATAGCAATCACACTTCAAATGCAAACTTAGGAATATGGACTACTGAGTTGAAGTGAAGGCATCAAAATATTTCTTTTGTAGCCACATTGTTCAAAAGCTTCTTATTGCATCTAGAATAACGTTTGAACTCTTCACCATGACCAACTGTCCTACATGATATGGCTTCTGTTGCCTTCCTCAAACACCTCTGGTCTTCTCTCTACCATCTTTGTGATGCTCTAGCCACATGGCCTTCCTTAACACATGCAGGTCCCAAGGTCCTGCCTTGATTGTCTCATATAGAGCTCCTTCTCTCTTCAGACATTCTCTCTGATCCTTCTCTCTCTCCTAGATCTTCCCATGGCTGCCTCTGTCTCAATTTAAATTCTTAGCCTCAGTTTCCTCCACTCTCCACTATGGAAGAGCCTCTCTTGAAATCCAATTTAAAGTAGCTTTCTAGCACCCCAGTCACTCTCTAGCATCTCTCCCTGTTTAATTCCTTTACTTGTCTTTATAATACTTATTAAGTCTCAAAGTAATCTTGTTTATTTGTCATTGTTCAATTTCCACCACCAGCTGAACTCAATCCATGTTGAAAGCAGAGACCTTGCCTGTCTCATTCATTGATTATTTCTGGCACATGTGGCCTGGCATATAGAAGGTACTCAATAAATATTGGTAGGAAGTAGAAACCAAAATGGATCAAATAAACCTCTCTTGTGAGTAACTGGATCCTAATGTGGAGCCTATGAAGATAGTGATTCAGGAATCCAAGCAAGGATGGCCTATATTCAAGCCTTGTAGGGCAAAATGCCTGGATTTAATGTGCACAAGTAACCTTCTGACAAGTTCATCTAACCCAGCCGGTCTCTGCTTTTCTTGCCCCTATTTATCACTCATACCAAACCTTTCATCTGGCCTCTCCTATAATTCCTCCTGGATATTCTGGAAATGACACAGGGAAACATGGACTCTGTCCATGGGAACCAACACATAGTTAACCACTCTTCCACCAAAGCTCCATTTAGTCTCCAGTCTGTTTGGACTGGCTGTGTGTCAGGGCACAGAGCACTGGTCACTCTCAGAACAGGGGCTTTGCCTCCAATTGTTATAGCTGTCTGTGTCTTAATCAGTAGCTCTATTTTAAGTGGTTAGAGTTGCATAGTATTTGGCTTCAACCACAGGCGTCCCTGGAAGGAAAATGGGAAGATGAGAGGTCAGTTAATCTGTGGCTGGAATCAAAATACCTAAGCCCAGTGGGGGCTGATCTAAATGAGGCTGAGTATGCAGTATAGCTTGAGAAGTAGAGGGGAGAGTGGTTCTGATGCTCTGGCAATATTCAAGGAAAGAAGAAGAAAAGTGTGTAGACCAGATGGGAGAAGCAAGGATCTACCAACTGAAATCTTAAGACTTCATGGATGTATCACTTCATTTTACTGGAAAATATTTTTGAGTAGTCAAGGCTTGAAAGGAGAGTTGTTGATTTTCTATTTTCAGTCAAAACATTTTGACAGTATACTCACAAACACTCTGGAATCTCTCACTCTGGAATCTCTGACCCCAGATGTTGTATATCACCTACTGTCAAAGTCATAAATATTACTCCTCACATCTCCATGCATCTCTTAGAGTTAATATCTGCATGCAACTTGGTGATTCAGCTCTGACACAGCAAGAACAGAGAGCAAATTGATGTTGAGTTCTGTTTGTTCTAATTTTTTTTCCTTTCTCCTCTCTCTGTAACCTCTTTAAGAGAATCTGATTCGCAGAATTTTTAAGGGTGCTTGTTCAGTTAGTGTGATGTGTTTGTTTGTTTCCCCAAAGCAGGAGAGGAGAGTGTTAAGTGCTGGACATGAGAGAAAATTTTTGTCTTCCGACACCCAAGTAGACTCTGCCTTCTCGCTGTGTGCTGCGTTAACAGGAGATGAAAGCCATCTGTTCCCCATCCAATAATCATGTCTTCTTGATCTGCCTCTTAAAATTACACACTTATTAGAAAGCTCTGCCATCTATTTCCTGTTTGCCAAGATACCTGTCATATGGACTTTACATTCAAAATCAATAACTACTAGTCTGTGGGAGAAAACACAGCTTTCAAAAGACAGAATGTTGAGAAGTCAAAAGTGCTGGATTCTTATCATGTCTTTGTTGCTCATATTCCATGATCTGTCAACTGGTCATCCTATCATCCACCTTGTAGGGCTGTTGTGTGGCTCAGGTTAATTAATATACATATAGCACTTGGTAACTAGTAAGCAATAGAATTAAAGAAGTTTCTGAGTGATATACGAGAGAGGTCTCTACCACAGCTTCACAAAGAGCTTCATGTTTATTAATTAGGAAGTTTCATGTGTTGCTAAATAACTTTTCATTCCAATTCCAAAGAAAGGCAATGCCAAAGAATGCTCAAACTACCGCACAATTGCACTCATCTCACATGCTAGTAAAGTAATGCTCAAAATTCTGCAAGCCAGGCTTCAGCAATACGTGAACTGTGAACACCCTGATGTTCAAGCTGGTTTTAGAAAAGGCAGAGGAACCAGAGATCAAATTGCCAACCTCTGCTGGATCATGGAAAAAGCAAGAGAGTTCCGGAAAAACATCTATTTCTGCTTTATTGACTATGCCAAAGCCTTTGACTGTGTGGATCACAACAAACTGTGGAAAATTTTGAAAGAGATGGGAATACCAGACCACCTGACCTGCCTCTTGAGAAATCTGTATGCAGGTCAGGAAGCAACTGGACATGGAACAACAGACTGGTTCCAAATAGGAGAAGGAGTACGTCAAGGCTGTATATTGTCAACCTGCTTGTTTAACTTATATGCAGAGTACATCATGAGAAACACTGGACTGGAAGAAACACAAGCTGGAATCAAGATTTCCAGGAGAATTATCAATAACCTCAGATATGCAGATGACACCACCCTTATGGCAGAAAGTGAAAAGGAGCTAGCCTCTTGATGAAAGTGAAAGAGGAGAGTGAAAAACTTGGCTTAAAGCTCAACATTCAGAAAATGAAGATCATGGCATCTGGTCCCATCACTTCATGGGGAATAGATGGGGAAACAGTGGAAACAGTGTCAGACTTTATTTTTGGAGGCTCCAAAATTACTGCAGATGGTGACTGCAGCCATGAAATTAAAAGACACTTACTCCTTGGAAGAAAAGTTATGATCAACCTAGATAGCATATTCAAAAGCAGAGACATTACTTTGCCAACAAAGGTCCGTCTAGTCAAGGCTATGGTTTTTCCTATGGTCATGTATGGATGTGAGAGTTGGACTGTAAAGAAGGCTGAGTACTGAAGAATTGATGCTTTTGAACTGTGGTGTTGGAGAAGACTCCTGAGAGTCCCTTGGACTGCAAGGAGATCCAACCAGTCCATTCTGAAGGAGATCAGCCCTGGGATTACTTTGGAAGGAATGATGCTAAAGCTGAAACTCCAGTACTTTGGCTACCTCATGTAAAGAGATGACTCATTGGAAAAGACTCTGATGCTGGGAGGAATTGGGGGCAGGAGGAAAAAGGGACGACTGAGGATAAGATGGCTTGATGGTATCACGGACTCGATCGACGTGATTGTGAGTGAACTCCGAGATGTTAATGAACAGGGAGGCCTGGCGTGCTGTGATTCATGGGGTCACGAAGAGTCAGACACGACTGAGCGACTGAACTGAAGTGAAGTGAAGTGAACTTCATGTGTTACTAAATCACTTAGACACATTTCATGTGAGCTATATAACCTGTTCTGAGGTCAGAAGCTATATACAGCTTTTCTAGAAAGTATGAAATTTAGTTCACAATACCAATTTCAGTAAATGGCACATGCATTTGTTCCTCTAAATCTAATTTAATCTGTTCAATCGGGCTGGTGGAACTTTAAAATCCAACCATTTGTGACGTTAGTAGAGGGCAGTAAGAGATGAAATCTCCCGCCTCACTGTATCATTAAAGAACTAGTAGAACCTTGGCAGCCTAGAACATTCAGAGTATCTTTATGTCATTGGTCAATATTGATCATCGTTGAGGTGTTCATTGTCCAAGCACATTTGTGCCCTTGAAAGTGGGCAGCCCTGTTCTTTCCGTGTCGGCCTTAGATTCCAGATGTTTTGCTGACTTTGAAGGCCTCCACACATCTCAAACCCACATATCCCAAACCTCTCCTTAGTTATACCAGGCAACCAATGCTTTCTAAGCTACTGCCACCTCCTCAGCTCACTGGAAAGGAAGAGACCACTGATTGTGCCAACAGTTGTCTAAACTGAACCTAGAAAAATGGAAATCTTGTATTAAATATGGAGTTACATTACTTCCTCTATTTAACACATTTATTGAGTACTTTGCCAGATGTGTGGGGGCTTGTAAAGATAAAAGACAGCGTCTCTGACCTTAACAGTCTAGCAGATTCCAGATTCTTTTATGAAGTTCATCTAACTTAATCCTTGACTTAAGATCATTCTGGTGGTGAAAGTACAGGCAATGGTACATATTCCTGTTTCACGGTTGAATGAACTGAAGCTCAGAAAAGCACCCTGATTCACACAGGATCATATCCAGTTACAGGAAATGCTGGAAATACATCCAAAGATTCAATTTCAGCAGTTGTCACATTACCCCCCTCTGTCTCTGGTTCCAGAGTTTCCTTCAGAAAGAAACTTAGGATGGATTTGGTCTATCAGCTAGCAGGAGGAAACAATTTGAATTTTGGAGCTTCTTCCCTAAAATGGTATGCTAAAGCAGTTGCTCAGCTTCAAGTCTTGTAAGCTCGGCACTGTGTCAATCGTTGACTGAGAGAACACAATCAGTGAGAGCCTCCATCATCCTGGTGTGAAAAGAGTTCATGCTTTGGGGTGGACAGATCTCGATTCAAATACCAAGCCCCAGTAATGCAAATTAATCTCCATACACCTCCATTCTCCAAGAGTCATTCTGGTGACTTTCCTTGTGGGACTGGTGGAAAGCATGCGTGAGAGCTCATATAAAGAGTATAGTCCTGTGCTTGCCACCATGACCCAGAGGAGGCACTTCAAAATCCCCACCCCCCCCCCCCCCCCCCAAAAA